>WBMY01005807.1:216943-233136 GCA_013397315.1 Donacobius atricapilla
TTTTTTTTTTTTTTTTTTTCGCCTCACTGGAGCTTAATGATATTTCCAGCTCGGCGGGAGCTGCGGGAAGACTGGAGATAGCGCAGAGAGAGGCTTGGGAAGGCAGCAGGGGCAGCTCCCGGCTCTGCGGGAAAGGTGAGGGCAATTCCCTTGGAAAACCTCTTCTTCTCTTGGAAAATCTCTTCTTCCCTCGGAAAATCCCTTCTTCTCCTGGAGAATCCTTGTGTTTCTCTCTACGGCCGTGGCACTGCCGGGGGTGCGGAAAGGGGGGAGCAGGCGGTGCTGGCTGTGCGGCTGGAAAGTTTGGGAAGCGGGGTCTGGGGGATGGAGATGTCCCGGCCAGTCCGGCGCTGTGCAGGTACGGAGCTGCTCGGGGCAAGGAGCAGCCGCCTGAGGTCCCGCTTGGAAAAGTCCACGGGCAGTTTTTAGAGCATTGAAAAAAGTAAAAAAAGTCTTTCCCCTCTTGCGGGACTTTGCAAAGAAACCGTGCAGAGGTTGGGTCCTTTCTCTCGGGATCGGCGCCTCGCGGGTCCTACCTTTGCTGTAAAAATTTGGATTTTTGGGAGTGATTCAGTAATTTAGGACAGAGCCAAGTTTTAGTTAAGCCTGAAGGCTAAACCTGGTAATTCCAGCGTGGCCAAATCCACGGTGGAGCTGATGAGTCGCCGGGGCTGTTTAATTTATGCACTGTCCCCCCACGAAAACATTGCAGATTTGTTTATGGGAAATGCAAGAAAAATATGCAGACGAGGTTTCACTCCTAAACAGCCGAGATTAACCCATTCAGGATGATGATTCCAGGATTTTTCCTGGGATAAACTGAGCACAGATCACTTTCCAGCGGTTAGAAATGAGCTGGTGACTCAGTGGCTGCCTCGGGTTTAGCACTGTGCAGATCCTCAGCCTGGCTGCTCCCGAATTTTGTGTTTTCTGCCTCATGGAATTTTAATTTTCCTCTCGGAGAAGCGTCCAAGCTTGTGGCACTGCGAGGATTTCGAGGCAGGCAGGCATGCAGCTCCTGGGTTTCGGAGGTCTCCTGGCATGCGCCGCTCCTCGCTGCAAAAATGCATCTGCAAAAAAACCAAAATCTCCTGATTTTATCCATATGGGGTAACGGGATATCAGCATTTACTGGAATCCCGGGCCTAGGGACTCCCAGCAGGGCTGGGGACAGGATTCCATTTTTAATCCTCTGTGGAAGCATCGTTTCCTCGTATCCCAAAAAGCGAGAGTGACTCTAAAGGCAGCGCTTCTGTCCCAAAGCGGAGCCCTGCAAGCGCCATCCCTGGAAAACCGCTCAGTGTTCCCCCGCCGTGCCTGCGGGATCGCCTTCCTGGGAACTTTGGCCCTTTTCAGGATCCCTGTGCTCCCAGGAAAGGCGCCTTGTCCACGTGCACGGCACATTGAGGGGACATCTCTGACACCCCGCGGTGGCAAGCCCAGGGGACCGAATTTGGGGAAGGGATTCTTCTTCTCCAAAGTGAGGGTGAGGAGGGCCTGGCTCTCCAGAGGTTTTCCAGAGGCTGGAAGTGCCCAAGGCCAGGCTGGACAGGGTTTGGAGCAGCCTGGGACAGTGGAAGGTGTCCAAGGTGGGACTGGATAATCTTCGGTGTCCCTTCCAATCCCGTTCTGGGATTCTGGAATTCCCCAGCCCTTGGTGATGTGCCCCATCTCTGTCCCACCTTCCCAGCCCGACTTCCCTCTCCCAGCTCTCGGGGCGATCCTGGCACTCCCCAAATCTGAGACTCCCCTGGTATGTCCCGCCTGATGCGGGCTTGTGGCTCTACCCAGCTGCCCAAGGAACGAGCTAAAATTCCCAATTCCTCCTTTTTTCATGTGGGCAGGAGCTGAGCTCCGCGCTCGGCAGCGGGTCCAGATGTGGCCAGCTGTGGGTGGCAAAGCCCGACCACTGGGTCAGCTCTGGCTGCCTTCGGAGGGAGGTGGGAGCACGTTTCAGAACCTGGAATGCTGGAATGCTTCTCTTCCCAACCAGCGCATGGATTTTTGTCCATCTCCCAAGCCCCGGGCTCAGCTGGAACCGCTCCATCCCCTTCTGGTTGTGCATCCCGTGCAAACATCCCAGTCGCTCCTTGTGCCGCTGGGGATTTTTTCCTGCAGATTTCAGGGGGCTCGCAGGACTCTGAGACCCAGAAAAAAACAGCCGGGGGGAGCTTCCCGTGGGCTTCAAACCCTCCTGGAATGTCCCCCGTCCCTTTTGGCCGGCGGGGCTTGGAGCAGAAAGGTGTCAAAGGGCCCGTGGCCACTACTAAGCAACAGTTACCAACAACCTTAGGCAAATAAAATGCGGGAGATTATGGAAACAGGGAACGGCGGCCGCTTCCCGGGGTGAGTCAGGAGCGGGTGGCTGCTGCTCGCTGCTCCTTCCTCGATGACAGCATCCGCACATCCAGCCCCTGGAGGCCGCGGATCCTGGGATATTTATGATGCTTTCACGTAACGAGCGTTCCTCTGGCTGCCGGCAGAGCGGGAGTGAGGAGCTGGGATTCGCACGTTCCCGTCCTTTGGGCTGGGTTTTGGGGGTTTGTCTGTGATGGGGTGTTCCTGATGCCGTGTGCTCTTTTCCTGGGAGTTCTGGGCTCCTTGAGCGTCACTGAGCCTTGACTCGGCACCAGCCGAGAGGGAAATGCAGGTGTGGAAGGAAGGGCGTTATCTCGGTGGAGTTTGATGCAGATTCTCGAGGAATTATCGCTCTGGGATAATTTTATGGAGGCCCTGGCACAGGTTTTCCAGAGAAGTTGTGGCTGCCCCATCCCTGAGAGTGTCCTAGGCCAGCCTGGAGCACCCTGGGACAGTGGGAGGCGTCCGTGGCCACGGCAGGGGTGGGATGGGATGAGCTTCGAGGTCCCTTCCTGCAGGAAATGGAAGCGTAGAAAGCTCCCAGCTTGTCTCCAGCTCGACAGAAACATCCGCACCTTCCCACCCAAACCATTCCGTGATTCTATCCCATGAAATTCCCCCCACAGGGCTGGGTATTCCCAGGGAAATGCCGGGGCTCCATCCAAAGGTGGGAAACCAGGAATCACTTTTGGAGGTGCCCATCCCTCTGCTGATTCCCATTCCAGGGAATACCAAGTGAACGCAAAGCTGACATTTGCTCAAAACCTCTGAGAATCCGAGGTTTTATCCAGAGTGCTGTTCCCAGGGCAGCTTTCCCAGCGTGGCCCTGCTGGTGCTGGAAGGGCTGGAAGCCCCTGGAAAGGCGTTTTCCAATTGCAGGTGGATTTATTTCAGCTCTGAGCTGCCATTCCCAAGCTCCATAGAAATAACATCCACGGACGTCTGTCCCTCTGTCCGAGCCCATTTGCAGAGGCCTTCCCTGGATCTCCCGGCAGGTTGTGCTCCCAGAATCTCCCAGGATTTGGGGACAGCAAAGAAAAGTTGCTGCAAGGAAAGCGTCCGTGCCAGGGCTGCTTCACCATCCCACGGGCTGTGTTGCAGGCTCTGACTTCCCAGTGATCCCAGCTGTGGAAAAAGGATGGGATTTGGGTCGGTGGGGAGGGCCTGGCTCCTGCAGTGGCGTGGCTGTGACCTTCCACGACTCCCTGCCCTCTGCGAGACGGGAATTCTGGGCTGTGCAGCGTGGGCGAGCCGGCAGAGCCCGGCTCCTGCAGGAGAGGCACGGGGAAGCGGCAGAAAGTCGGGAAATCCCTGCGAGCAGGGAAGTGCAGCTGCTTTTCCCAGCACAGAGCCCATCCCTGCCCACCCCGGGAACCGCTGTCAGCGCTGGTGCCTTCCCACCATTTCTTCTGCCGCCCTTCACCCTCCACATGGACGCTCCCTCGCCTTCCCGCTCTGCCATCCCAAGGGCTGCTCCCAAGGATCCCCTGGAATCTGTGGCTGCCGCCTCCAGCTTTTCCTGGGATGCGGCACTTGTGAGAAGGATGGAGATCTTTGTCCAGGCGCCTCTGGAGCCGCTGTCCCTTGGCCCTCCAGGCCCTGGCATCCCCCAGGAGCCCGGCTGGCCGCGGTGGCAGCTGCCAGGACCTGGCTGAGAGGTGCCATCCCGCAGGACCTGGCACTGCCCGGTGTCCCGGGGGTGGGCAAGGCTCGGAGGAGCCTCTCCCGGAGCTCCCGCCGTTCCCTTGGGAGGACGGGGAGTAGGAGCCAGGTCCAGCCCAGGGGCTCGGTTCAGAGCGGCGCCCTCGGGTCCACGCTCTGGGAAATCAGAGTGGGGGGGACGCAAAGCCCGCGGAAGCTTCTGGTTTTGTGGGAATTCCGGGCCCTGTCCCCTCTGTGCTGCATCCCTTGGGATCACACGGGAAGAAATCCCTGGGAGCATCCAGCATCCCTCCGGGATGAGGAATTTCTCAGGTGCCGCCGGTACGCGGGAGATTCCCCAATCCCGGTGACATCCCCGCTGCTCCAGAGCCTCGGAGCACACAGATCCTGCAGGATTCCAGCCCGGGAAGGGCCGGTCCATGCTGGGGATGGCATCATCTTACGGGATGGATCTCTGCTTCCCTGCGGGAATTTTTCCCTCTGCTTGACACCCCTGCGTGTCCCATCTCTGCATCCTGAACACAATTCCCGCATCCATGGACGATGCACCTTTCCCAGAGCATCCTCACTTTCCTCTGCACTCCCGGGCTCCAGGAAGGATCCCGCTTCCAAGGGATGGAGCTCTATCCCCAAAAGGGAACGGAAGGAGAGGTTTTAGCTGGAGTTTATCCGAAATGAAGCGCGGGATGAAGCTCGGGATGGCCGCGGCACGGCTCCCCTTGGCTCCCAAAGATTCCTGGGGGGCACGCGGAGCGGGGGAGGCTCCCAGCAGGTTCCGGACCGCGGCCGGCGCGTTGGGGCGGGAAGCAGAAATCCTGGAGTACAACATCGCCACCTGTTTGCCGCGGGAGAACGTACAGCGGGAAAAATCCCGGCCGGAGGGATCCCACCGCCGTGAGCAGCGCCCGGGATGGACCCCGGCAAGGGGCGACTCCCCGGGATGGATCCCATCAGGATGAGCTCCAGCGGGGAGAGCCCACCGGGATACGGCCCGCAGGGATAAATCCCTTTGGGCAGCCCCAAAGCAGGACGAGTCTCGGCAGGATGCAGGGATTGGGATATATCCCGTTGGGATTCAGCCCCATATCAGGATGCGGCCCACTGGAAAGTCCCAAATCAGGCGAATCCCACCGGGATACAACCCCACAGGGACAGATCCCGCCGGGATGCATTCCATGGGACAGCTCTCCATCTGGGGGGCGCCAGGGTGAAAACCCAAATTCAGAGTCGCCCTCCTGTTGTGTGGAGTCACCGAAAGCCCTTAGAGCCTCCAGATAAAATCCCAGAATTGTTCGGGTTGGAAGGATCCTAGAGCTCATCCCATCCCACCCCTGCCATGGGCAGGGACACCTCCCACTGTCCCAGGCTGCTCCAAGTCCTGTCCAGCCTGGCCTGGGACACTGCCAGGGATCCAGGGGCAGCCACAGCTGCTCTGGGCACCCTGTGCCAGGGCCTGCCACCCTCACAGGGAAGGAATTCCTTCCCTAAATCCCATCTATCCCTGCCTTCAGGCAGTGGGAATCCATTCCCTGTGTCCTATTGCAACAGGCCCCGCTGAAAAGCTGGGATATTTGGGATGTGTGGCAATGAACCGAGGATCCCCCCGTGCTGGGTTTCTCCTGCTTCCCTCAGAGCTCGGAGCTGTTCCGTGCCGACACGGCACGTGCGGGATATTCCAACCCCGGGGATAAACACCCCGTGCTCCCGCCGTTCCCATGGACAACGTGCTCATGGATTAAGTGTCAGGATTTTGTTTGAAAGAAGCCTTCAGGAGAACGACTCCACGAGACCTCTGTGTGCTTAAATTTGTCGGGATTTGAAATATTTGGATTCCCTGGATGAGTCCTGACGTTTAATGGGCAGCCCTTGAATGGAAAGCTCTGGCTGCTGCTGCAGGAGGGAGGTGTGTGCCCACTCCCCCTCTGGAAAACGGGAATGAGCCGATGGGGATTGCTCATTAATGGGGATTTATGGCACAAATCCGCTCCCGTTTGGTGGGGACAAACAGCCCTCAGTGGGATTTTAGAGCTGGAAAAGTGGCCCCGGGGCTGGTGCTGCTCCCCAGCTGCTCACAGGGGGCTGAATTCCCTCTTCAGGGCAGCACAGGGAATAACCGGAGCCAAGGACCACCGGGATTTGGTGTAGGAGGCAGAAATAAGGTCAGGTTCGTGGGCTGGGGTCCTTGGCCCGCGCTGCGTTTTCTCACAGGAGGTTTTGGTTGGGGAGCTCGCTCCTGGTTTTCCCTTCGCCGTTTTTGCTCTGAGGATGTGTCGGTGTTTGAAACACAAATAACTCCGTGCCTGGGCTGGTCCCGGATCCAGCTGCTGAGGGATGGAGATGCCGCTGCCCCGGGAGGTGGGGATGTGCTGGATTCTCCTGGTGCCCTTCAGAAACGTCCCAAAAGGGGCTGGGATTTGGGGCTGGCTGGCCCGGGCTGGTGGCACCGTGGGGAGGACGGGGCTGTGGCCTTGGAAAGACTTTTTGGAGCCCAAAAGTGGCTCAGTCTCCACCTCCAGATCCCCAAGTGGGTTTTGGGTGGCTGAAACAACCTCGTCTTCACCCATTTAGATGAATCCGTAGATTGGTTCTCCTTCGGTTTGGAACGGCAGGAATGCTGGCCAAAGCCATGTTCCAAATGGTTTTCCCTACATTTCTGCTGGGATTGGGTCTGTGCCGGAGGAAATGGGGCATTTCTGGGCGAGGCAGCACCAAATCCCTTCCTCTTCCCAGCGCCGAGGGGAGAGGGCTTTCCTCTCGCCCCCGAGGGTGTCTCCATCCTCTTCCCAGTCCCCATCCTGAATTAAAATCATGGAATGTGCTGGGCCTTAAAGCTCCTCCAGTTCCAAACCTGGAACCTCCCTCTATCCCAGGTTGTTCCAGGTCCCATCCAACCTGGCCTGGACACCTCCAGGGATGGGCTCTCCAAACCTCCCTGGGCAGTCCCAAGGCCTGAGCGCCCTTTCTATGGGGAAATTCTTGCTGCTGTCCAGCCCGAGCCTCCCCTGGCCACATCCCTTTGTCCTGTCAGAACTTTGGCACCTTCTGCCTCGCACGGGAGACGGGCGGCCCTGGGACCGTGTGCTGGCACCGCAGGGGACAGCTGGGGACAGGCCGTGGTGGGGCTGGAGCCGCTGGGAGCTTGTTGGGAGCTGTTTGTGTGGAGCTGGAGTTGTTCTCCCCGCGCTGGTTGTTGTTAGGCAAAGCCAAGCCCTAAAAAAAACACCGGATTTCCTCTGCCATAATTTGGAGGAAAAGGATTTCTCCGGAATTCCGCAGTGCCTGGGGGGTGTCCCTCCATCCCGAGCACCTCAGGGTGGGAATGAAGTCTGTGTAGAGCAAGGAGCCAGACCAGGGCAGAAACCTCCTCCTCCTCCTCCTCTTTTTATGATTTTTTAACCCTCCAGCAGCTCAAAACCCCCTGAAAAGCTGCTTTTGATTCACACGCTCCAAAATAATTCAGGCTGAGCTGCTGCAGCTCCAATAAAACTTTAAAGAGGGTCTAGACTTGGTGGTGGGAAGGAGCTGGGATGGAAATGGGAGCGAAGGAAAGGCTGGTCGGTGTTAGGAGAAATCTGGGAAAGCTCCTGGCTGTGGTGATGTTGGGGGACGCAGCAGGACGGGACAGAGCGTCCCAAATCCCCAGAGCATCCTTGATCCAGCTCTGGAACAGCCCTGATCCATCCAGAGCAGCTCCGGGATGATCCCTGCAGGGCTGGAGCACGGTCAGGTCCAGGATAGCAGGAAGAGGAAGGTGCTGTTCCCTCCTCATTGCTCTGCAGATGCCAAAAAAATAAACAACAAGGATTGAATTCCAGCCATGTTCGGGGGGGCTGGAGGCAGGAATGGGCTCGGGGCTGCAGGTGGCACCCGGGAGGTTTGTTTGGAAGTGAGGGAGCTGGAAAATCCAGGATTGGCTCGGTGGATTGGAAATGGGAAAGGATAATCGGCCCCGTGGCCACGCCAGGCACAATCCGTGGAATCCAGGGCTGGGAGCTGTGGTGGCACCTGCGGGCAGGTGAGCCCGGGGTGGTGCCAGGCTCCAGGACACCCTGCCCTTCCCCCTGGAAGATTCCCAGCTTTTCTTCTCCGAGGACACTCCGAGATGTCCCTGAGGAATCCCGGTGTGCAGGTGGAAATCCCGGGGCAGGGCCAGCTCTGGAATCGATGCGAAACCCTCGGGAAAGGCGGCTCCTGCTCCTGCCAGTGCCAGCAGCCACCCTGGAGTCACCTCTGGCACGGGATCTGCGTCCCGACAGCCCTGGGGACACGGGAAGGGAGCAGGAGCCGGGGCTGGACGCTCCAGAGCATCCCTTCAACCCTCCAAGGGCACAGGGAAGGCTTTGGCACCGCATGGAAGAAATTCCGTGTGCCAAAGGCCAGGGCACTTCCATCCTGCATCCCAAGCTGGTGGGATCATCACCCCTTTGGGGGGAAAAAACCACAGTTCCTTGGGAAACAGGGAATTCTGAGGCCTCCAGAGGATGGTGTGCGGTTTCCTTGAGGGCAGTTCTGCCTATTCTGGCACAATCCCGATTGTCCTGCATCTAAATCGCTGGAAAACTGAGCCCCGGAGTTTCCCATCTGCAAGATCAGAGCGGCACCAGAGTCCTGGAGGGGGTTCCTGGAGGGAAGGGGCCGGCAGCCCTGGAGCCGGGAATGGGGACACAGCCCCTGGATACTGGGGAGATTCCTGGAGGGAAGGGGATGGCAGCCCTGGAGCCGGGAATGGGGACACAGCTGGGGCCACCACGCTGGCATTGCCCTCCTGGATGGCATCGGGGCCCCAGCAGGGCCCCACATCCCTCCAAACCAAACAGGAGCCTCGGGAATGGGGCAGAGCCCTGGGGCCGCCCCCCGGTGACCCCTCCAGCACCTCCAGTTCCCCGGAGCCACATTCCCTCGGTGCCCATTCCCAGCTTCGCTCCGTTCCCGCTCCCGGGCACAGGGTTGGAGTTTTTTTGGCTCAGAGGGAGCAGAGGCCGGGCAGCTTTGGTTGTTTTGATCCCAGTTCAAAAGGAAGCTCGAAAGCAGCCGCGGCTCCGCGTCCCGATCCCAAATCCGCACGTCCTGGCCGGGCCCACACGGCCAAGAGCAAAATCCTCATGTCGGGAGAGCGGCTCCAGCTGGGGAGAGCCCGGGGGAGAGCAGCCAGATCCCAATCCTGGGGGAGAGCAGCCAGATCCCAATCCTGTGTCATCCAGCAGCCAGATCCTAATCCTGGGATATCCAGCAGCCTGATCCCAGTCCTGGGAGAGAGCAGCCAGATCCCAATGCTGTGAAATCCAGCAGCCACATCCCAATGCCAGGGGAGAGCAGCCAGATCCTAATCCCAGGATATCCAGCAGCCAGATCCCAATCCCAGGAAAATCCAAGACCAGATCCCAAACCCGGGACATCCAGCAGCCAGATCCCAATCCCAGGAAAATCCAAGACCAGATCCCAAACCCGGGACATCCAGCAGCCAGATCCCAATCCTGTGAAGCCCAGGAGCAGATCCCAGTCCTGTGCCGAGGCCAGGAGGAATTTGGGATCAGCCCCAGCCCGGGGGATCTAAGATCCGTGCCTTGTGTCACTGTGAGCTGCTCCCGAGGTCCGGAAGGAGCAGCAGGAATGTGCCCCTGCCCAATCCCGGATCCCAAGCCAGGCAGGGAGATCCCAGCCAGCCCCACGGGGATTTGGTGGCTCCTGGTTCACAGAGGCGCTGTGGATCCGTCTTTCGCCCCTCCAGCCCTTTTCTCCATGCCAGTGTGCCCGTTCCCAGGGGAACGTGGGGATGGGGAGCCAGCGGCCACATCTGGCCCCTGCGAACATCTTGCACACAGCAGCTGCAGATGTTGGGCAGGGAGAAACATCTGGGCTGCTTTGAGAGAGGGAGCCAGAAATTCATGGAATGGGAGACAGCGCCCAGCGGGGCCAGGGAGCCTCCATGGGGCACAATCCCAGCGCACAGCCCCTCTCCTCCCGGGAATAACCCTGCTCCGAGCCTCCTTTGCCACTGAAACCCCAGGACGGGCCCCCAGAAAGATTCCGGAGGGACAAATCCACAAGGAAACCTTCCTGGAGCACCGCGGAGGTCACAAACTGCAGCACTAACGCGGGGCCATCCCCCCAAATCCATCCACGCGGAGCTGGGCCCGATCCCAGGGCATCACCGGCACAGCTTCCCTCCCGGGAGCCCCGTGCCTCAGCTTCCCCATCCGTAATTTGGGAATGCTGATTCCAAAGCCCACCCCTGGCCTTGTCCCTCAGTTTCCCCATCCGTAATTTGGGAACGCTGGGTCTGGCCCATCCCTGGCCCCGTGCCTCAGTTTCCCCATCTGTAAATTGGGAATGCTGACTCTGGCCTATCCCTTGCCCCATGCCTCAGCTTCCCCATCCGTAAATTGGGAATGCTGGCTCTGGCACATCCCTGGCCTCGTGCCTCAGTTTCCCCATCCATAAATTGGGAATGCTGATTCCAAAGCCCATCCCTGGCCTCGTGCCTCAGTTTCCCCATCTGTAAACTGGGAATGCCGGCTCTGGCACATCCCTGGCCTCGTGCCTCAGTTTCCCCATCCATAAATTGGGAATGCCGGGTCTGGCTCATCCCTGGTCCCGCGGCTCAGTTTCCCCACCCATAATTTGGGAATGCTGGCTCTGGCACATCCCTGGCCCCATGCCTCAGTTTCCCCACCCATAATTTGGGAATGCCGGGTCCAAAGCCCATCCAGGCCTTGTGCCTCAGTTTCCCCATCCATAATTTGGGAATGCCGGCTCTGGCACATCCCTGGCCCCGTGCCTCAGTTTCCCCATCCGTAAATTTGGGAATGCCGTGCTCCTCCCCAGCCAGGCTGGCGCGTTCCCGGCCCTGCTGCTCCATCCAGGTCTGACCTACTTCCCTCCAGCAGAACTTTCTGCTCCACTTACTTGACCCAGCACCTTTTTTTGTTTTCCCAAAGCCGGGAATGCTTCCCCCGGGCCAAGCGCGGGGAACGTTTGCTGGAGACGCAAACCTCCGCTCTGTGCATCCCTGGAGGAGCCCAAACCCCTTTCCCCCACTGCAAACCCCCCTTTGGAAAGCTGCCACGTCTGGCTTCGCCCCCTTTTCCCCCGTGCCGGGGACAGGGAGGAGAAAGGTGACATTGTTCCGTCCTGGAAGCGGCAGCAGCATCCCAGCTCCCGGCTCCTGCGGCTGGATGTTTGCATATGTTAAAAATATTTAGTCCGGCGCTAAAAAAAATATTATCCCCGAGCTTTTGGGGCCAGCTGAGCATAATGGCAGCTATGTGTCCGTGGGGCGGCGTTCCGCAGGCACACAGGGCTCCTCTTTGCCTCCCCAGCCATCCCGGGATGCTGCAGGGATGCTGGGAGCGATCCCGACCCTTCTGCCAGCCGGGAACGCTCTTGTCCCCCTCGGAGAGGGCTCTGGGGCGAGGGGAGCTTTGTCGGGGCGCGGGGAGCGGGAGGGATGGAAGCTCGGACAAAGGCCTTGCTCGAGGGAAAATTGGTAAAATCTGGGGTGAGTGCTGCGCTCTGGGCTGGCCCTGCTCCCCAAATCCACGGGCTTGGAGCAGCCTGGGATAGAGGGAGGCGTCCCTGCCCATGGCCTGGGATGAGCTTTTGGGTCCCTTCCAGCCCAAATCCACGGATCCAGGCCGTGGAGAGGAGGGCTGAGACCTCCCCGGCTCCTTCCACCTCCTCCCGGCCCCATCCGGGCTTTGGAGGCACCCAGAAGTTCTGGGGATGGGGAGAAGCTTCCAGCGGAGCTCCGCAGGAAGAATTCCAGGAGTGTGGGAGGGAGAGCGTTTCCCCGGAGTGGGAATCTCGCCGTGAGGAGCGGGAGGAAGGAGCGTGGGGCTCGTCCTGGCCGCGGGAGGAAGACAACGGCCAGCGAGGCCGCGGGATTTTCGTGCGGGAGCGCTCAGGAATCGTTTCCTCGGCTTTTTTTTTCCCCTTACTTATTTTCCCTTATTTATTTATTTTTTTTCGAGCGGGAAAAGGAGCCGGAGGAGGGCGTGGAGGTGAAATAATCCCGGCTGGAGAGCGTGAAGGGATCATTATGCCCCGTCCTTTCGGCTTTTTTGGAGCTTTTTTTTTTTTCTTTTTTTTTTTTTCCCCAGCTTTTCCCGAGGGCTGTGGGAGCAGCCTGCGGACACTGCGGCCATTCATGGCTCGGCTGGGGGTGTGTGGGGCGCGTGGCCGGGCGGGAGACGGGAATAATTCCTGCACAATATGGAGCGGGGAAAAAAAAATGGGCCGGCTGTCTGAGGTGGATGGAGCTGGACGTATGGAAGTGTGAGAGCATCAATGCAGCCATTTATCGGAGCAGAGCTTGATTTCCCCCTGAATAAACTCCACGGCTCCGAGGGAAAAGGAAAAAAAAAAAAAAGTAAATGTTCGGGAGCCCTGGGAGGCAGAATTTCAGGAAAAAATAAGGACAGCTTTCAGAGAAGGAGAGCAGCCTCCTGCAGCCCCTCAGGGCTGAGCCAGGGATTATTTTTCCCCCCTTCCCTGGTTCTCCCTGTCCCCAGTTAAAGGGAGCCGTGTCCCGGTGTCCCACGGAACGTTCCCCGCCCGCTTTGGAGCTGGGGAATTCCTGGGGCTCCGGTGCCACCGGCCGCCCTGGAGCAGCGTGAAAGGTTCCATTCATCCCTGCCCCGCTTCCCGCTGGAGCCACCACGCCCGGGCCTCTGCTCTGCCCTCCTTTGCACGGCAGCATTCCCACGTGGAAGGCTGGGAAGGGCTGGGACGGGGATGCTCCAACGCTTCTCTTGGATAATTCCCCCCTGCCTCGGTCTCTGATTCCCAGCCTGGAGCAGCTTGGGTTGGTGTTGGAGTCCAGGACATGCCAGGGTGAAAAAAACCCCGCACAGATTGGGGCTTCGGGGAGCCGGAGAGAACCAGGAAACGGGGAACGATGAGTGGCGCTGCCTGCAGAATTCCCCAAATTTACCAAAATTGGTAAAATCTGGGGTGAGTGCTGCGCTCTGGGCTGGCCCTGCTCCCCAAATCCATGGGCTTGGAGCAGCCTGGGATAGCGGAAGGTGTCCCTGCCCATGGCCTGGGATGAGCTTTTGGGTCCCTTCCAGCCCAAACCACCCTGGAATCCCTGAAATCAACCCCTGGCTGCCCTCTGGGATTGGATCCTCAGCCCTTTCCTTGGAACCGTCTCACTCCATCCCGGAGGGGCAGAGGAACCAAATCCTGGTCTCCTGGCAATGGTCCTGCAGCAGCGGGATGCTGGGAGCCGCCGGATAAAAGGGATCAAATGAAAGGGAAATGTTCCATATGAACCGGCACTGCAGTGCATTAGCTGTGGATAATTAGGGTATCATTATAATTAATTGAAACTATAATTCACTTCATATAAATAAATGAAATCATATGATCAATTAATTAAGAATCACGCATCCACCTGTACTGGGAGAACATTTTTAAGGGCAGGATGAAGATGGTTTCGAGCCCACCTGATTCCCAGAGAATTCCCATGGGAGTTAGATGAGCATGGAAGAAATTCCGTGTGCCAAAGGCCAGGGCACTTCCATCCTGCATCCCAAGCTGGTGGGATCATCACCCCTTTGGGGGGAAAAAACCACAGTTCCTTGGGAAACAGGGAATTCTGAGGCCTCCAGAGGATGACGGGGGGGTTCCTTGAGCGCAGTTTTTAGGGATTGTTTGTTGGTGAGGTGATTCCTGCAGGAAAACGCTCCTGGGTTGGATTTCTGGTCCATGAGGAACGTCCTGGCCCAGGCAGGGCCGGGAAGGGGGGACCCAGCCCGGGGGTTTTGTTGTGCTCCAGGAGAAGCTGCTCCAGGAGAATTCCATGAGGGATCAACCCAAATCCACAGACCCAGCAGGAATTCTGAATTGCGCCGTTTTGCCCTCGGGATGAGGCTTCCAAAAATATCCAGAAGCCGGAGCCCAGAGCCAGGGCAGCTCCAAAGTTCCTCCGGATTTACCTTCAGGAGAGTTTTTCCCTCCTCCATCCCTGCTCCTGGATGGGAGAGCTCCATTCCTGGAGACCTTTGCCTCGTGGAAATTAAATCCAGCACAGGGTACCCTTTTCCCTGGAATATCCGGGATGGATGGATGGATTTGCTGTTCAGGGGATGGGTCGGGGTGTTTCCCTCAAGGAAAAATCAGGGGAAGAGCCCCACGTGTGTTGAACTTGGAAAAGAAGCAGCTGAACCAGTGCAGCACTGGGAGGGAACTGGGAGAACTGGGATGCCACCAGCAGCATCCAGGGGTGTTTCCCCATGGAGAACTCGGGATTGTTGGGATGTGCTGGAGGCAAGGTGGGGAAAATCCCAATATTCTGGTTCTGGGTTTCATCCAAAATTGGCCTTGGATGGAATTCCAGAGGTTTTGTGAGGGCTTCAGATCTGATAGAGTGACTCTTCTTTTAGGGACTTCTTTTTAATATATATATATTTATAAATATATAAACCCCATGTATTCCACATCCCATATACACAAACCCCATATATCCCATAAATATTATATTTTAATACATTTCCATGCACGCCACGGATTATATTCGCCGTATTTTTCTACGTAGCCACACATCATCCGTTCTCTAGACCTTCTACGTTTAATATATTTATTTACACACACCTCATACTTCTGGAGGGAACCGGAGAGCAAACCCAGGGACGGGAGGTTTTCCCTGTCCCAGCCATATCCCAGAGAGGCCAGGAAATGTTTGCTCTCTTCTGGGGCTGGAAAAACGCCACAAAACAGCAGAGGGAAAAAAAAGTTGTTAAACTCCCAACAATTAAACGTGAGCAGCTCAAACCCAGTCAGGAGTTGGTGCACGCAGGTACCGCCATCAAAAACGGCCTTTTCCAGGGATTTCCGCGGATTTCCAAGGATTTCTGCCGGAGCTGCTGCGAGCAGGGATCTGCTCTCCCAGGGGCTTGGGCGGGCTCCAGCCCGGGGCTTTGGCTGCAATTCCGCTCCATTGCCAGGGTTACAGGAGGGCTCTCCACGCTCGGGGAGCTCCGGGAAGGTGGCACCGGGTGCTGAGCCCGCAGGCAAATATTCCCCGATTCGGGAGGTTTTTCCACTCCTTTCCCACGAGATGGGGCGGGGGGAACCTCCCCAGTGCTCCTGGCCGGAGAGGGAGCGTTTCCCGGAGCTTTCCCCGGGCGGGATCTGCTCCCCGGATCCCCGGAGCTTTCCCCGGGCGGGATCTGCTCCCCGGATCCCCGGAGCTTTCCCCGGGCGGGATCTGCTCCCCGGATCCCCGGAGCTGGCTCTGGACCGGCTCCGGAGCGCGGGATGAGCTCCTTGGATTCGGGAGCCCGGAGCTGGCGGCGCTTCCCGCCGGCAGAGCGGCCTGGAGAGGCCGCTCATTATCGGATAGCCGGGAGCAGCGTTTTTAATTAAGGCTCTGGCCGGGTTGAGGAGGCGCGGGGGTTGTCCCCAGGGGTTTGGCGCATCCCGGGCACCCCGGGCAGCTCCAGGGCTCACTTTTCCTGCGGTGTCACATTCGGAGCGAAGCCTTTTGGCCCCTTTCCATCCCCTGTTTTTGCCTTTTTCTGTGCCCTTTTTATCCCCCTTCCTTCTCCCCGTTCCTGCGCCATTTCCCCCCCTTTCTATCCCTTTTTGCCCCCTTTCTTTCATTTCCTTTTCCCCCTTCGGATCCCACTTCCCTCCCTTTCTGTCTCCTTTATTTCCCTTTCCATTCTTTTCCCTGTCTATCCCCTTTTCCCCCTTTCCTCTATCCCTTTTCCCCCCTTTCTATCCCCATTTCCCCATTTCTATCCCTTTTTTCGCCTTTCTGTCCTTTCCTGTTCCTTTCCTCTATCCCTTTTCCTCTACCCTTTTCCCCCTTTTCCATCACGTTTTTCTTTTCCCCTTTCTGTCCATTTTTCCCTTCCTATCCCATTTCCCCCTTTCTATTCCCCGTTATTCCTTTTCCCCTTGTATCCCTTTTTTCCTCCTTTTCCTCCCTCTCTCTCCCTTTTTTTCACCCCTTTCCATCCTTTTTCCCCTCTCCCTTTCTATCCTTTTCCTCCTCTCCCTTTNCCTCTCCCTTTCCATCCTTTTTCCCCTCTCCCTTTCTATCCTTTTCCTCCTCTCCCTTTTTCCTCCCTCCCTACCCCTTTTTTCACCCCATCCTCTTCCCCTTTCCCTTTTCTCCCCTCTCTATCCTTTTTCCTTTCCCCTTTCCCTCCCTCCCTTCCCTTCCT
>WBMY01005809.1:5766-21357 GCA_013397315.1 Donacobius atricapilla
GGATTCCTCCTCTTCCTTTGGGAATTCCATAGCCTGGCGGGATCCCTCCTCTTCCTTTGGGAATTCCATAGCCTGGGGGGATTCCTCCTCTTCCTTTGGGAATTCCATAGCCCAGAGAGATCCCTCCTCTTCCTTTGGGAATTCCATAGCCTGGAGGGGTCACTCCTCTTCCTTTGGGAATTCCGTAGCCCAGAGAGATCCCTCCTCTTCCTTTGGGAATTCCATTGCCTGGAGGGATCCCTCCTCTTCCTTTGGGAATTCCATGGCCCGGAGAGATCCCTCCTCTTCCTTTGGGAATTCCTCCCAGAAGGAGGTGTTGGTGCCATTGCTCCAGAATTTGGGAATCGCTGCCAAATCTTGCCCCGATCCTCCCATCCCGGGGCCTTCCCATCTTCCCATCACCGCGGGAGCAGCTGGAGCTGGGATAGGAAACATCCACGTGGAAGTGTCAAAATTCCAGCGGGATGAATCCCGCTCCCGTCTCCAGGAGAATCCCGGCGCCTCCATCTTCATGAAGTCCCTGGAAAGCAGCGTTTGGATCCCAGCACGGGATCCTTGGAGCTGGAAATTCCCACCTGGATTTTCCCATCCAGCCTGCTCCGGCTCCCGGCGGCTCCCGTGGCCGCAGGGATGGTTTGGCTGCTCCAGGCGGAGGAGGAGGCAGGGATCAGGCAGGAAAACCAGGAATCAGGCAGGAAAACCAGGATCCTGAATCCCGCGTGCTTTCCCTTCCGTATTTTCCCGCTCCTCCCATCCCTGCTCCACCTCCCGGCGTCGGGAGCGGGATGAGCCAGGGATTGCAGGAAAGGAATTCAATAACTATGGAAATCGCTGCTCCTCGGGCAGGAGAGGCAGGGAAGAGGCTGCAATGAGGGACTGGATCCATCCAAACACCTGGAAAAGAGGTGGAGAAAGCAGGGCTGGAAAAAACAGGGAAAAAGGGATCTGAGGGCAACGGGGAGGATTTTCTGGGGAAATGAATCCGAGCCATTGCACGCGGGAAGAGAAAACACCTCAGCCCAGAAAACAGATCCCAGATCCACAAAATGGGTCCCAAACGTGGAAAACAGCTGCCAAATCCGGGAAGTAGATCCCAAATCCGGAAAATAGATCTCAGATCTGGAAAACAGGTCCCAAGCCCACAGACCGCGGTCACATTCCGGCCTTTATCCAGTAAAGTTTTCCCCAGGGATTCTTCCAGCATTTCTGACTCCTCCTCCAGGACCTCCTGGTTCTTTGTCTTTCCCCTGTCCCACATTTCCCAGGGTCAGAATTCCCGACCTTCAGTCTCGCTCCTGGATAAGTAAATCCAGCCTCAGCCGTGGCCCTCTGGAGTTTTTGCAGTTTCGGGAATGTTTCCCCCACGGAATAAATCCCAATGTTCCCTCCAGGGCAGCCAGGAACATTCCCTGGTATTTTTGCAGGAGCACATTGGGGGTTTTTCCCAATTTTTTCAGCCAAAAATCTCCCTGGTCCAAGGAAAAGCAGCATCTTTATAAAAGGTGGGAATGGGATCCCTGGGACGGGAACACATCGGGGGGGATGGGAACACATCCCTGGAGTCGAAGCAATTTGGAAAGGCCTAAAAATGACCTTGGAAAAGAGCCGGAATTCCCAAGGAATGTCAGGAATGGGACAGGAGGGGTTGGGGCACCTGTGGCCTTGGTGCCAAAATTTGGGAATGGAAATTGATGGAATTGACTTTAAAGGATGCGGAAGAGCAGCTGGATCCAGAGGAAAGGTGGGAACTATTTTTTTTCCAGAGTAAAGAGGGGAAAAGCTGATTTTCCACGATTTTCCACAAAATTTGTTTCAAAATCCACAAATTTAGCAAATAATTTTTTTTGTTTGGACCTTCCAATCCTCTCCCGGCCTTGGAAAAATGGGAGCTGGAGCTCCAGGTTTCTCCTGCTTTGGAGCAGATCCAGCGGGAAAAAATCAAAGTTGGGAGTTGGAATGAGGAAGAAAAAGGGAGAACTCCTAACCCGGCTCCCGCTGGGAAGAATCCAAGGGGGATGGGAACCACTGGCATTGCTGGAGCCAATATCCAGGGGCAGATCCTGCTTTTCCAGAGCTTTTGGAACCCTTCAGAGGAGACTTTGCCTTCAGAATTCCAGGCACGTCCAGAGCATTTCCTGGCACACGATGATTCCCTTTGGAGAGCCGGCCTGGGGCTGGATAGGGAGACATTCCAAGGAGGAGAAGGACCAGGAATATTGGCTGGGAACTGGGAATATTGACTGGAGGAATTGTCAGCAAAGGGATTTTTAGCCAGGATTTTCCTTTTGCTCCCCAGATTTTGGAGCTCTTGGGAGATCCCAGAAGACGCCCCCATTCCAAGGGGACACGGGGAAAGGATGAGGAGCAAGGAGTCATCCCCAGGAACATCAGCCCCGGGATTTTCCCACTCCTTCCAGGAGCTTTTCCGGCTAAAAGAGCCGGAGAGGGAAACGTTCCGGCTGGGAGAGGCGAGGGTGAAGGACGGAGCGAAGAGCAGGGGATGAGCAGGAGAATTTTAGTGAAAATCCCTGGAAATCAAAGGGATACAAAACCCCAGCAAATCCCAAATCCTCCGGAGTTCCCTTGGAATGCCGCCAGGAGAAGGAGCTTGGGAAAAGGCCGTGGGGGGAGCTGCCCCTTCCCATCCCAGCGCCGTTCCCGAGGCCTCAGAGCTCGTCATTCCCGGTACGGCTCCGGGGTGAGGAGCTGCAATCACACCGGGATGCGGGAGAGTCCCTGCTCCGTGCCCGTGATGGAGAAATCCATGGGAAATGCCATGGAAATTCAGGGATGGCAGAATGTGGCTGAGTCCAGGGCAGGGCCATACTCCCGGGAAAATCCAAAGTTTTCCAGCTCCAAATCCATCTGGAAGGACCTTCTCCCACCTTTTTCCCACTAAACACTCCGGGAATTTCAGGAACGGCCCAAACTCCACCTGCAAATCCCAAACAGAGACTTGGAAAAGGGTGGGAAATTCATGGAATACCGGGAATGACCTTGGAGGTGCTGGCAGACACAAAACCTCCTGGAGAATGGGCTCGGTCGGGAATTCCGGCCCCTCTGGAGGAGCTCAGATCCATCCAGGATATCCAGGAGAAGCAGGATGTGGTGGCCCGGATAAGAAGCTTTCCCTGCAGCCAACATTCCACAGAATTCCTGGAATGCGCCACCACAAATTCCACGGGTGACTCCAGGATCCAGCCCCTCCACATCCCATGGGATCGTCTTTTCCAAGAGATGGGAAGGAGCCGAGGAGATCCCGGATTTCCCAGGATCCCACCCCGGGAAACACCTGGGAGCTCCAAAAGGATGGAAAAGAGGGGCGGGAGAGGAGGGAGGAGCCGTTTTTAGGTGGAAAATCACCTGGAATTTCCAACTTTGGAGCTCCCCTGGAGGACAGGACTCGCCTTGGATGGGTTTTAGGAGGAATTTCTCCATCCTGGGAATGTTCCGCTGTCGGGAAGCTCCACAGTCGTTATCTCCACACAATTTAATTAAAGTCTGGTGTTAATGACACAATGGCCACTAATTAATTGAATTAAATTGATTAAAATTTAATTAAATTAATTAATTCTTGTTCCTTCACAGGAGATTTGGGGGGGGTTGGGGGATTTTTTTTGTTGGGAAGCGAAACTGAATCCCAGCCCCGGAAAACAAAGGGATTTGGGAATGCACGGAGAGCATCCAGGTCTTCCCAGTGAGGACTGGGAATATTGGCTGGGAATTGGGAATGTTGGCTTGGAACTGGGAAAATTGACTGGAAATATTGACTGGGAGCTGAGAATAGTTCTAAGCTGGGAGCTTAGACTATTTCTGGGAATTGGGAATACTGACTGGGAACGGGGAATCTTGGCTGGGGACCCGGAGTACCGGCTGGGAACCGGGAATGTTGGTGGGACAAAGCAACAGCAGGGAGGGACAAGGAATGGGGAATCTCTGCTCGTTCCATTCCCACTCGGTCACGGAAAGATGGGAAGAGGCTGCGACAAATCCGGAATTTTTAGGATGGGTTGGGAGGGACCTGGAAGTTGATCCCGATCCAATCCACTTCCCACTGTCCCAGGCTGCTCCAGGCCCCATCCAAGCTGGCCTTGGACACTCCCAGGGATCCAGGGACAGCCACAGCAAATCTGGGAATTCCATCCCAGGGCCTCGTCACCCGCCCAGGGGAGGATTCATCTAATCCGGCACGTGGAATCCTGGAATGCTTTGAGTTGGAAAAAATCTATCCCGGGGTGCTCCAAGCCCTGTCCTTGGACATTCCAGGGAGGGAGCAGCCCCAGATTCCCTGGATAAGCTGTTCCAGGGCGGGAATTTTGGGACGAAGCAGGAATTTTGGGACGAAGCAGGAATTTCGGGACGAAGCAGAACTGTGGGATACAAACAATTCTGGCTGCTCCGACCCCCGGCACAAAACCCAGGGACGGAGTTTGCCGAGGGAAGATGAAACTCCTTGGAATGACACCGAAATCTGCCTTTTCTCCCAAAATAACTCCCCTCACCGCCGCCGAGCTCCGAGCTGTCACTTTTTAGGGAAAAATCCCTCTCCGCCGCAATCCTGCTCCTTCAAGCGGAATTATTCCCGCTCGGAGCCTCCGTCGTTCCGAACGTTCTGTGTTGCTTTCGCCTCGTCAGCAGAGCAGGGATTTGGGAATTTTGCTTTCCCTCCCTGCCTCCTTCCCGGCTTTGGGCTGCTGGGAGATTTCCCGGCTCTCAGCCTCAGCTTCCCTGGAATTTGGAGATAACGAGGCCCAAATTCCTTTGATCTCCTGCATTCCGACACCCCCGGCTCGGCTGCTCCTCCTAAATCCATGTGGGGGGAATTAAACATGGAATTTTCTCATCCCAGGGCAGAGTCTGGAAGTCTTCAAGGGGTCTGGGAAAGTTTTGCAGCTTTGAGGGAATCCCCAGAATTTTGGGGTCCGTTTTTTACGGATTCCCTCCCCAGGTATCCAAATAAATCTCCACATTCCAAAGGGTTTCTTGCAGGGAAACTCCGGCAGATCCCGTTTGCCTGCAAGGAAACCAGACTTGGGAAAGCTGGGAATGGTCATTTTGTGGAGATGTCGGAAACACCCGGCGATTCCGGCTGCTCCAAACGCGGAATTGCGATCCCAGGATCCCGGACATCCCTGCTGGAGGATGAGGAATTCTCGCTCTCCCTACGGATTCCTTGGAGATGCTGCTCCAAGGAATTGAGAGATGCTTTGAAAGCTTCAAATATCCCTGAAATATCCCCAGATTCGGGGGACTGGGGGAAAATCCTGCGGGAAGCTTTTCCCAGCGGCACGACCTTGACCGGGAACGTTGCAAAGACATCCTGGAGAATTTGCATCCATGATTTTCCTCCTCCTCCTCCTCCTCCTCCTCAGCCATCTGCTCCCCAGGATGGCTCCTGCTCCTCGGGGAGAAGTTTTCCAGGGTTGGAAGGAGCAGGAGAAGCTGGGATGGGAGCAGGGAAAGCCCTGGGAGGGGTTGGGAAGGGAGGGATGGAGCCACCCAAGGGCCTTTTCCACAGGGATTGTCCCGAGCTTTGGACATGGAGAAAAGGCGAAGGGAAAAACGAGGGGAAAAGGAGGAAAAAATGAGGAAAAAAAGGGAAAAATGAAAAAAAAAAAAGGAGGAGAAAAAAGGAGAGGGGAAAAAGGATGGGAAAGTAGGGAAGAAAAATGAAAACAGGAGGGAAAAGGAGGAANAAAGAAGAGGGGAAAAAGGATGGGAAAGTAGGGAAGAAAAATGAAAACAGGAGGGAAAAGGAGGAAAAAGGGAGGAAGAAAAGGAGGGAAAAGGAGGAAAAAAAAGAGGAGAAAAAACCAGGAAAACAGGAGGAGGAAAAAAGATGAAAAAGCAGGGAAGAAAGATGAAAACAGGACAGAAAACAGAATGAAAAAAAGGAGGAAAAAGGGAAGAAAAAGGAGCTGAAAATGGAGGGAAAAAAGAGGGAAAATGGAGGAGAAAAGAGAAGGGAAATTGAGGGAAAAGGAGGAAAAAAACAGGAAAAAAGGAGCAGGAAAAAAGGGGGGGAAGTAGGGAAGAGTGATGAAAATGGGAGGAAAAAGGAGGAAAAAGGAGGAGAAAAAGGAGGAAAAGGAGGAGAAAAAAGGAGGATACAGGAAAAAGAGGAGGGAGAAATGGAAGAAAAAAGGAGGAGAAAATGAGGAATGAGGAAAAAAGGAGGAAAATAAGAGGAAAATAAGAGGAAAAAAGGAGGAAAAAAGGAGGAAAAAAGGAGGAAAAAAGGAGGAAAAAAGGAGGAAAAAAGGAGGAAAAAAGGAGGAAAAAAGGAGGAAAATAAGAGGAAAAAAGGAGGAAAAAAGGAAGAAAAAGGAGGAAAAAAGGAGGGAAAAAGGAGGAAAAAAGGAGGAAAAAGGAGGAAAAAAGGGGAAAAAAGGAGGAAAAAAGGGGGAAAAAAGGGGAAAAAAGAGGAAAAAAGGAGGGAAGGAAAGGAGGGAAGGAAAGGAGGAAAAAGGAGGAAAATAAGTGGGAAAAAGAGGAGGAAAATTGGAAGAAAATAGGAGGAAGAAGGGAGGAAATAAGGAGGGAAAAAAAGAGGGAGAAAAGGAGGAACAAAGGGGGGAAGGCTCAAATGGATTTTAAAAAAGGGAAAAGAAGAGCAAAATTCTTCCCAGGAAAAGCCTCCTTTTCCCAGTTCCCACCAGGTGCAGGAGCAGCCGCCACCGGAGCCGTTATTTTGGGAAGAGGGATGTGGCTGGAGAAAAGGTTGGGATCCTCTGTGGAGGTGGAAACATTCCCAAAAAAACATTAATAAAGCAAAGGGGAAGGGACAGGAAAAATGCCCGTTAAAGCTTTGGGTGTGATTATCGGAGTCCTAAGGAGCAATTAACTGGGAATTCCTTCGGCAGCCAGGGAAGGAAAGATCCAGCTTTTCCTTGGAGCTGGAAAATTCCTCCATCCTCCTTTTGCCTGGAAGGATCCTGATATCCAGCAGAAATTCCCCATTTTCTTCCTCCAGTGCTGCATCCTCCCTCTGACCAGGCCAAGCTATTCCATGAAATCCAAGATCATGGAAAAATTTGGGCTGGAAGTTTGGGATTTAAATCCAACTGGATGCAAACCTGCAATGCTCAGGAATATTTTCCATGGGATCGGGATGTTCAGCTCCCCTTGGATGATTCCAGGGATGGAGCAGCTTCCACCTCTCTGGGTGAGCTCTGCCCAGTTCCCACTGGAATAATACTCCCTGTTGGAATAATTGCAATAATCATCTCCAATTCCATATTCTCCTGGAAATAATCAGGAGAACTTTCCGTGGGAGCTGGGAATTCACCTGGACTGGGATTTTTTGGTGTTTGGGGGGAATCTGGGGCAATGCCGGAGGCCGGGGCCTCATTCCTGGCCTCATCCAAAAGTGAGGGATCCTTGCACATTCCAGAGGTTTTTTCCAGCTCTGGGAAGCTCCATGAAAAACTGAAATACCCAGGAATAAATTAAAACACCCCGGAAACAAATCCCAAAGGGAGTGGCCAAGCTGGAGCCTCCTGAGGGTTGGGAGCGGAGCCTTCCCCAATCCATCCCTTTGGAGGCCTCCGGAGCTTTCCTCCTCCTCGGGAGCTTTGGGAATTCAGGGAAAGGGACCTCGGGGGTGGCTGAGCCGATCCCTCGTGCTCTGAGTCATTCCCAGGCGGATGGAGCTGCTCTCCCACGCTCGTTCCGCGTGTCCCGGCCCACCTGGGATTGTCACCGCTGCTGCTGAGTCAGGAGCGCTCCCGGCCCCACCGGGAACAGCCCGGATTCCCTGGAAAAGGGGCGTCCCAGGATGCTCCCAATCCCCTCTGGCTCTATCCCAGGCAGAGGAATCCCGTGGGATCCCCACCAGCCCAACCCCCAATTCCCGGGAACACGAATCCCGTTGTCATCCCAGCACAGCTTTGCTGCTTTCCTCCTGCAAATACCCCAAAATTCCCGGGAACACGAATCCCATCGTCATCCCAGCACAGCTTTGCTGCTTTGCTCCTGCAAATCCCCCCAAAATCCCAAAATTCCCAGGAACACGAATCCCATCGTCATCCCAGCACAGCTTTGCTCCTGCAAATCCCCCAAAATCCCAAAATTCCCGGGAACACGAATCCCGTCGTTATCCCAGCACTTCATTGCTTTGCTCCTGCAAAATCCCCAAACCCCTCAGAATTCCCAGGAACACGAATCCCATCGTCCTCCCAGCACCACTTTCGATGTTTTGCTCCCGCACATTCCCAAAAAAAATCTCAAATTCCCACCAAATCCTCTCCTGGCTGCTCCCGAAGCCGCATCCCAGGCAGAGGAATCCTGTGGGATTCTCCCACCGTTTCCCCCCAGCCTAACTCCGACCTTTTCTTTCCCGGCCTCATCACTCCCTTTCCAATTCCAGCTTCCTTCCCTCATTCCCATCTTTCCCAGCCCATTCCCAGCTCCCTGTGGGGGCAATCCCCTCATCCCAGTTAAATCCAGTTTGCACCGGGATCCCAAAATCCCGGGAACCCAGAGGTTCATCCTTTGGATCACTCCGAGTTCCCACACCTCCCCTAGCTCTGGAAATGTTTCCATACAAAATTTGGGAATCCCAGCTCCTCCTGCTCCTTCTTTGCCTTCCTTTCCCAGAATCCTTGATGTGACACCAGCACAACTTCCGAGTTTGCTCCTGCAAATCCCCCAAACCCCAAATTCCCAGGAACACGAATCCCGTTGTCGTCCCAGGACAACTTCACTGCTTTGCTCTCAAAATCCCCAAAACCCCAAATTCCCACAAAAACCTCTCCTCTCCCGCTTTTCCAGCAGTTCCTTCCTTTGGCTTGGTCGGGAACAGATCCAGCGGGATCATCCCACACTGGGAAAACCAACCTGACCCCACAACAGGCCCGGAGTCAGCAGAAATTCCCCCAAAATCCCGGCCCGGCGCATTCCAGCTGCTCCCTGCATTCCCAGGAGCTTCCCTGGCACCGGTGGGCGCGGCTGCTCCCAAAAAACCCTGGAATTACGTAATCCCACAAAACGGAGCTTCTCCCAGCCCCCGTAGGATCCCTAGAAATAAAAAAAAAGGTGGAAAATATTCCCAGTGTGCGGTGGTGACGGAAAAATCCACCCCCGGCTCCCGTTCCTGGGGGAAGAGCAGGAGGCTCCTCCTTCAGCTGGAAAGATCCCGCCGGGAATTCACGGCCCTGGATTGGGAAAGGAGCAGCTCCCGAAATCCCCGGGGATTGGGGGGGAGCTTTTCCCACCCCTCCAGAGGCAAAAAGGCTCTTCCCAATCCCAAAAATCCATGGGAAGGAGTCAGGGGAGGTTTTCCCAAAAATCCAGTTTTGCAGCTGCTGGCATCTCCAAGGCCGCGTTTTTCCCGGGAAAGGGGAGCTCAAGAAAAAAGGGGGGAAAGGGGAAAAAAGGGAAAAATGTTCAGAGAAAAAAAGGGAAAAATGTCCATCCATGACCCTGGATCAACAGGCAGTGGAAAATTCCTGGGGAAGGAGGAAAATCAAGGCTGGAAAACCAAAGGAAGGCGGCAAAATGCTTCAGTTTCCCCCAAAATGCCACAGAGGAGCAGAAAAACCAGGAAAAAAACCCTCTGGAATGATTCCAACCCTTATTCCCGAAGGACATCCCACTAAAGTGCGATGGGGAAGGGCTGGGAGATCCAGGTTGGATCCAAGTTGGCTCCCAAATTCCCCAGGAAGGGCCTGACCAGGCAGCAAAGCCCCGATTCCAGGGATTTTTCTTTGCCCAAGGTCATTCCAGAAAAGAAAATGGAATTTCTGTGGAATTTAACCAAAAACTGGCTCGGCTGTGACACGAAATCGACTTCCCGGGAATTTCTCCCTCTCCGGGAGGAGCAGATTACCTCCCATAAGAACTCCTCAAATCCAGGGATTTATTCCCGTTCTTTCCCACCTTTTCCATCCTCACAATCAGCTGGAATGCAGAAACCGGGCCTTGGGAGTCGCTGCTTAAATCCCGGATTTCATTCCGGCTCCAGGATGATCCCGATCCCGGAGCCCAGGGCGGGCTGCAGCGGGACCACGCACCTTGGTCATCCTGCAGAATTCCGTAAACCATCCACGATTCCCTCAAATCTTGGGATGGGATCCCATGGGACCACCGGCCTGGATTGGCGCCGTCGTAACTCAGCCATAATTCCCTGAAAAAAAGCTTGGGAATGTTTTTGTCTCCCAAAAAAACCCCGAGGAATGGGTGAACCTTAAAAATCCAGGATCTCTCCCACCCCTTCCTGCCTTTCCCCTCCTCCCGCTGGGAATCCTTTCTTTGGAACGAGCTCAATTCTGGAAAATCTCATTTTTCCAGCTTTCTTCCCTCCCCTCCTCCTTTTCCCCCCAAATCCTTGGGAATTCCGTGCCACTCCCGGGCCCCTGCCCGTCACTCTGACAGGTGACTGACAGCTCGGGAGAGCCGAGGAGCAGGATCCGTCCATAACGTGGGAGCGGAGCGGGAATAGAAAGGATTCCAGCCCCCAAACCTGGAAATGGCTCACTCCGGACATTCCCTTCCCAAGAACCAGCCGGATTCTGGCCATGGATCGAGGGATCGTTTTCTCCTTGGGAACGGATAAAGCCTTGGAGCTGCTCCTCTGCCAGAGGCTCGGAACAAAAACCAGGAAAACATCCCAAAAATGTGGAGGAGGAATAAATCTGGGATTTGGCACCATGGTCAATCCCCATCCTTGGGCGTTGGATGGTGGAATTGTTCAGGTGGGAAAAGCCCATTGAGGGCATGGATTCCAACCATTCCCACGGGAATTCCACGCCCCAAGGGCCACATCCAGGGGTTTTGAACAATTCCAGGGATGGGAAGCTCATTCCAGGGCTTCCCACCTTTTCCACTAAGAAATTTTCCCGATATCCAACCTAAACCCCTCCTGCTGCACCCTGAGGCCTTTTCCTCTTTTCCTGCCCTTTATTCCCTGGGAAAAGGGATGGATTCCTGGAAATGCGGCCGGTGCTGCTGGGGAGGCTCCAAGGGGTGAGGAAAAGCCTCATTCCAGCATCTCCCCAGTCCCTCAATCCCTGTTTTTCATCCCTAGAAAGCTCCATCGGGAGGAAAAGCACCCCAAAAATCCGTGGTTATCCATGAAAAACCTGGAAAATCCCATCCAAGCTACAACTGGGAATAATTCTGATGATCCCGATGGAGCAGCTTTGGGATTCAGCCTCTCCAGCCTGTCCAGACCTGGGAATTCAGGCATTTTTATCCCATATGTGGATAATTCCCACATCTGGGAATCTCCATGCTCCTCTCCCACCTGGATGGCGTTCCCATGGATCAGCCTTTCCTTTAATCCCAAGAAAAGCCAATCCCGGAGAAAAGCGAGCTTCCAAACCCCGATTTTATCCAATCCCATCCTCCAAGCTCAACCTCGGATGCTCCAAAGGCCTTTCCCTCACCTGGAAAATCGCAGCCAACCTTTCCAGGGTGGAAAAGCCGGAAAATTCCAGATCCTTCCTGGGAAAAACCACAAAAACGCCAGGATTAGGGGCTGCCCTGCGGATCCTGGTTTTGAGGTTTTGTCTTTGGACAAACCAGGAATTCTGGCTCCCTGCCAAGCTTGGGAATGCTTTTCTCTCCCAAAAAATCCCCAGGGAATGGGTGAACTTCAAAAATCCAGGATCTTTCCCGCCCCTTCCTGCCTTTCCCCTCCTCCTGCTGGGGCTCCTTTCCTCGGAGTGAGCACAGCGCTGGAAAATCACATTTTTCCAGCTTTTTTTCCCCTCCCCTCCTCCTTTTCCCCCCAATTCCTGATGCAAATTTATGGAAATCAGGCAGCGCCTGCTCCCAGCCAGGGATAATAAAGGAGAGGGATGAAGAGAGGGAGGAATCCCGGCACGGGAGGGCTGGAAAAATCCATTGTTCCATGGAAAAGGGCGGATTCATTTTCCTGGTAAAGGCAGGGTTGGCTTTAATCAAATTTGTGTTCTCCACGCTTTTAATGACTCTGTTGTTGGGTGGCTCCTTCCGGAGGGAATTGTGGTGGGAATGGGAAAAGCGGGACCCAGCAGCCGGATCCGGCTCGTCCCGATCCCAGCGGTGCAAGGCTGAGGATGGGAAAGGGCCAAACTGGGGGGAAATCCATTGGAAATGCATTTGTTTTCCAGGGAAATTTGAGCAGGATCCCCACTTAAACCTCATATTCCCGAAAACACCGTGTTTGGAGGATGCAAACATTCCCATATCCCTCCCACTCCCAAAAACGCCACTTTTGGAGGATTCCAATGTTCCCACATCCCTCATATTCCCAAAACCGCTGCATTTGGAGGATGAGGAACCCAAGGACCTCTTGGAAGGAAGCACGGAGCCAAATCCAGCCGGGAATTGTGGCTGGAAGGGAAAAGGGGGACCCAGCAGCCGGATCCGCCTCATCCTGATCCCAGCGGTGCTTGGCGGAGGATGGGAAAGGGCCAAGCCGGGGGAAAATCCACTGGAAACAGGATTTTCCCTGGGAAATCTGAGCGTGATCCCAACATAGATGTCGTATTCCCAAAAATGCCGTGTTTGGAGGAGTCCAACGTTCCCAAATCCCTCCCATTCCCAAACACAGAGCATTTGGAGGAGTCCAACGTTCCCAAATCCCTCATATTCCCAAAAGTGCCGCATTTGGAGGATGCAGACACATCCAAGGAACTCCTGGAAAGCAGCATGGAGCCAAGTCCAGCTGGGAATTAGAGGAAAAGCTCCTTTGCCAAGGAGCCGAACCCAGGCGGGAATGGGATCGGAACCGAAGCTCACGGGAAGCGGGAGGTGCTCCGGAGAACCCCATTCCCACATNCTCGGATCCGGGTTTGGGGAGGGCTTTCCATCCTTTCTCCCTTCCCGGGAATGCAGGCCAGGCCAGCGGGCGCCTCCAGCCCTTCCCACCCGCGCCGAGACCATCCCGATCCTTCCATTCTCGCTGCTCCAATAATCCCGATCTAATTTGCCGGGAGCCAGCGCCGACTTCCTTCGGCACTTCATTAGGGAGCGTGAGCAGCATCTCATTATCCCAACCCCGCCACCATTCCCGGCCAATTCCCCGCTGGAAAAAGCCCAAGTCCAAGCCGGATTTGCCGTCCCCGCGATTCCCCGGGATGGGGGATCCCAAATCCATCCCGGGTCACACACGCAGCAGTTTCTGCTCTCCAGACCCGGGTCTGTCCTTTGGGATCCCCCGGGTTGGCCTCAGTTTTATCTTTCCCCAAAAATTCAGGCACTTCCACGGGGGTGATTTTGACTTTTTGGAGCTTTGTGCTGATCCTGACACTGGAATTATTTCTGGAATTCCACATTTCCATGGGCCAGGAGTCCCTGTTCCTAATCCACGTGCAGCCGTTCCCTCCCAATCCGTTCCAACCCCGCCGCGCCCCAAAAAAGCTGGAAAACATCATCCCCTGCGTTTTCCTTTGGGAAACGTGCGGATTCGGGGATATTTCGGGGATGGAAACACCGAGGTGTGGTCGGGGGGAATTTTCAGGGAGCGGCTGGCTGGATTTGGGACCATCGGGAAAGACGAAAGGAAACCCGGGAATTAATTATGGGCGATTGGGGAGGAAATTGGCCGGGGGGGGGGTGTGCATAAATCCAATTAAAAATTCCCCCACGCGCTTCGGACGCGGCCGATTTCAGGGGTGAGGGGGACGCGGACGAGCTCAGCCCCCACGCCTGGATTTTGCGGCAGCTCCTCCCGGCAGGAGAAGGGACAGACAAGGAGAAAGGAAGACGGATCGGAGGGGAGGAGAGGGAGGGAGCGGGAGCGAGCACGAGCCGCGGTTATTTATAGGAGCTGCGTTCGTGCGGGAGGAGGGAGCGCTGCCAAAAAGGGACGGGAAAAGAATCCCGGAGCCAGGTGCCGCCGCCTCGGGAAGAGCCGGGGGGAGCTCAAGGTGAGACAGCGAGGGAGCAGAGGAAGGGAAAGAAGGGAATGATAAAACCGGGATTTGTTGGCGCTCCTCTGCCTTTCCCACCCGGCAGCTCCGGCCCCGCCACCCCGGAGCGCCACAGAACCGGGGATTGGACGTGATTTTCCTCCTGGCTGGGAATTTGGGATGCGGCCCCGCCCCTGGATCGGGGTTCGGGGAGAGGAGATCCCCAAAATCCGAAGGAAGGGCCTGGGCTGGGATTCGGGCCAGGGCGCAGCTGACAGCCGATTCCCAAGGGAACCAGCGGGAAAAGCCCCTGGATCCCACCGTGAATCCCAGCGCCCTTTGCCCCGTGGATGGAAACCCTCATCCCAAAAATCTGCATCCCAAAAACCCTTTGCCACGGCTGGGCTGCGGCCCAAATTGCACACGAATTGAAAATTAATGAACTTAGCCTGCAAAGGTCTTACCCTCACCTTGAGGGAAAAAAAGAGGAAAAGGCCACATTATTTTAGGGAAAGGACCCGTTTTGCCTTCGTTTCGGAGTTCTTTGTGCTCCAGGTTGGACGTGGGAAGGGACAATCCCGGATCCACGTGGATCCTTCCCTGTCCTCCCGTCGCTGGGATGGCCCCTGATTTATTTATTGAAAAGTATAAATATAAAATATGTAAAATCTATAAAAATAAACCTGGGAAAAGCCAGGAGAAGCGGGGGAGGACATGAATCCCATCTCCCCGGGAAGGGGGAGGCGGATCCGGCTCCGAGGAGGCCCGGCTGGATGGTGTCCGCCAGCACGAGCTGCGAAGTGGCATCTCCTCATCTCCTCCTTCCTCCCGGCCTCCTTCCCTGCCTGCCTCCCTCCTCCTCCCTGTTTACCCCCCCGGAGTGAATCCATCGCCTCCCGCTCCTCTCGGAGCTGCTGTCATCGCCTTGTCACCCGGCGGTGCCGAGCTGGGCTCTGAGTGAGATGGAAAAAAATCCCGAGGAGAAAGAAGGAAAAAACATCGTCACGTTCCACCCCCCTCCCCCAAACTCGATTTGCCATCCCGATAAGAAAAAACCTGGGAATTTATTCCCAACCCGGGGGCGATTTCGGCAGGAGGAGCTGACAGCAGCACCCGAGCCAGCAAAGGGAAGCGGGACCGTGGAATTGGGAGGCTGGGAAAGAGCTCCGAGGTCGTGGAGCCCAAAAGTGAGCCCAGCACCGAGCACGGCCCCAGGGGCCACGTCCACAGCGTCTGGACACTTCCAGGGATGGGAATTCCATCGTTTCCTTGGGAAAAGAAGGAGCAGGAGGCACGGAGATGGGCCAGGCCTTGCTGGGGCTTTGGGAAGGAAAGGGCAAGCTGGGTTTTGGGAAGGAGGAGGCCAAGCCAGGCTCTGGAAAGAAAAGGCCAAGCTGGGTTTGGCAAAGGAAAACAGTGCGGGGATGTCTCTCTAAAGCCGGGCTTTGGACGGCCAAGTCAGGCTTTAGGAAGGAAAGGCCAAATCGGGCTCTGGAGAGAAAAGGCCAAGCTGGGCCCTGGATGGGAAGGGCCAAACGGGGATTTAGAGAGGAGGAGGTCAGGCAGGGCTTTGGGAAGAAAAGGCCAAGTCGGGCTTTGGGAAGACAAGGCCAAGTCGGGCTTTGGGAAGAAAAGGCCAAGTCGGGCTTTGGGAAGACAAGGCCAAGTCGGGCTTTGGGAAGAAAAGGCCAAGTCGGGCTTTGGGAAGAAAAGGCCAAGTCGGGCTTTGGAAAGGAAGGACCAAGTGGGAATT
>WBMY01005809.1:28732-42655 GCA_013397315.1 Donacobius atricapilla
CCTTATTCCTTATTCCTTATTCCTTATTCCTTATCCCTTATTCCTTATTCCTGATTCCTTATTCCTTATTCCTTTGCAATTCCCTCCGCAGAATTCCATTTGCTCTCTGCAAAATCTCTTATTCCCTCTGCAAACCCCCAGAAAAGCCCCATGGAAGGGGTCCAGCACGATGAAAATTCCCATCTTTTCCCAAAGTTGATGGTTTTGGAGGCCTTTTCCAAGCCTGGTGTCTCAAACAGGGAGCAATTCCCATTTCCCAATTCTGTAAGGTTCCCAAACGTGCTGGGAATGCGTTTTCCTCCTTTCCAGCCCCATCCAAGCTGGAATTTCAATCAATAGGAGACTCCGTGGAATTTTCGCTCCCTTTCCTTGGGAAAAGCTCAGCTGGGCCTCCCCCACTTTGGGGCTTCCACCGCAGTGGGGTAAAAACAAAGGAAAAAGGGCAGATTTTTAGGTTTTCCCTGCAAATTCCCGAATTCCGGGTGTTTTGCAGCTGTTGTTGGTGCAATGCAGCACCAGCTCCCCGCAGGAAGGGACACGGAGCAATTCCCACTTCCCAAATTAATGCCCTAATTCCAGGCCCTGCTAATTAAAGTCCTTCCCGGGCCAGAGGACAGGGGAAGTGGAGCAGATCCCAAAATCCAGGGCGCTGCAGGCACCGGGGAGACCCCAAAAAGGAGGTTGGGACGTCAGAGGTGCCCTCAGGGAGGTGTCCCCCATTCCAGAGGCTTGGAAAAGCTCCAGGGCGGGCCGGGATCTACGGAGCAGCTCAAGGAGAGGATGAAATCCCAGTCTGGGACGCGGGGACGGCACAAAACCCATCCCAATCACAAATCCCATCCCAATCCCAGTCTGGGAGGGCACAAATCCAATCCCAAATCCCAGTTTGGGACACAGGGATGGCACAAATCCCATCCCAATCCCACTTTGGGAGGGCACAAACCCCATCCCAATCACAAATCCCATCCCAATCCCAGTTTTGGACACGGGGGTAGCACAAATCCCATCCCAGCCAGGAAAAGTGAAAAAAGGGGGAAACTGGGAGAAAATAAAGGGAAATTCCAAAAACAATGCAGAAATGTAAAGGGGGAAAAAAAGGAATAATAAGGGAGGGAAATCGTGGGAGGAAGGGGGAATTCCATAAATAACAGGGAAATTTTCACGAAGCAGGGAAAAGGGGGCAAAAATCGAGACAATAAAGGGAAATTACAAAATAACGAAGAAATTTTAAGGAAAAAAGGGGGCGAAAGGAGAGAAAAAATGGAGAAAGTAAAGGAAAATTCCATAAATAATGAGGGAAATTTTTAGAAGTAGGGGGGAAATGAGGAGAAATTTGAAAAAAAATAGGGAAAAAAGGGGAGGAATTGGAAAAAAATAAAAGGAAATTCCAAAAGTAATAGGGAAACAGCAAAATATAAGGAAAAACTTTAAATTTTAAATGGAAACTGCCCAAGGCAGCTGTTTCCTGCAGGAAAAATCCTATTTTTTGGCTCCTTGGGGAAGCATTTGTGGCTCCAGCTGAGGTCAAAGCCAGGCTTAAACCCAACTTAGGCCAAGCTTTACTCCCTGTCCCCTATTCCCGCTGCCAAACTCTTCTCCTCTGTTTTCTTTGGAAAAGGTTGGAGTTAAAAGGATTTGGGGGCAGCTCCAAATCTGAGCACCCTAAAAACCTCCCGATTATAAAAATCGCCCCGTGATGAAAACTTCTGGCATCCCAAAAATCCCCAGGGATGAAGAAAAGCAGGAAAAGAGAGAATTCCCGGGGGATAAATGGATTTTTCTCCTTGTTTTCCCTCCTTTGCAGAGTGGAATTTGCAATATTTTCCTGGAATAAAGGGAAGGGGCTCAGCAGAACCTCGATTTTCCTGAGCACATCCTGAGGGAATTTTTTCCCATTTTTCCCGGACTGGCTCTGACTCCTGGATACAAATGGGTGAAAAACGGGAACAAATCGGTCGCGGTGTAAAACAAGGAGCGGGATTTCCTCCCACGGCTCCTCCCTCCTCCCTGCGCGGCTCCAAAACCCCAGACCCATCCCAAATCCAGGCATTTATTCCTTATTAATCACCGCGGAGATGTTTAAGTGCTTCTCTGGCTGGGATTCAGTGGGAATTTTTAGCTTTTGTGGGGCTTTTGGGAATCCGCGGGAGGGGTTTTTTATCCTTGCACGCGGAACAGGAACATCAAGGATGGGGGAAATTCAGGGAGGATCTCAAGGGGGCCCTGGAGAAGGAAAGTCCTTGGAATGAGGAAATCCAGGGCAGGAATATCTGAATTATACATTGAGATTTCAGTATGGATGGGAATAAATCCGGCAGGGAATGGGAGAGGAAGGAAAGGGGGAAATAACACCAAAATTCTGGGGGAGGGGAGCCCCTCCCAGGTACCCAACACATCCCAAAATTCCTTCTTTTATCCCAATCCACTGGGATTTTAGCTCCATCTTGGAGCCTTCAAAAGAGAAATTCCTTTCCCACATTATTTGCTGTGTTTCCTTTTCTCCCTTTCCCCGTAAGGTCCTGGTTCCTGAATTTCCCCAGAAAAAGGGAGGGAAAGGCCCAGGAGCTGGTCCCGAATGAAGGGACAACTCGGAGTGGAAAATCTCACCATTCCTGGTTTTTTTTTCCTCCCACAAAAGGGTTAACCCAGCAAAGAAAACGAGAAGGGAATAAAAATCCACTTGAGCCATTCCATCCCATCCCTCCAGGCGGATAAATGCGGGAAAATTACCCGGAGCAGCTCGATGACCCCGAGTTATTTCCAGGCAATTTCGGGGGATAACGGTGATTTATGGACAAGAACAAGGAAGGGCAAACGATCCCGGATCCCGGATCCCGGATCCCGGATCCAGGCGGGACACGGAGGAGCTGCCGGGCCTGGAGCCGGGCCGCTCCTTCCACAGGGAATGCACCTCTGGAATTATTCCCTCTCTTTAGAAACCTGGTGGAAAAATCGAGCCTGGGGCGTGGAAGGGGGAAATTCCCGGAATTTGGGGGGTTTGGAGCGCTGGGAATGTGTTCCCATGGGTTGATGCTCCACTCAGCATTCCCTGGGCGTTCCTTTGGTCTGAGCTCCAGATCCAGTTCCCACTTTCCATAAAAATCAGCATTTATTTCAAATCCCTTTTCCTGGGGAATTGAAAATACCAGGGTTTTTTTTCCTCTGGAAAACCCCACTGTATCCAAGCTCACAGAAACGGGAGAACGCTGGGATGGGACAGGGAATTCAGGAAGCCAAGAAAACCATGGAATTTTGGAGCACTGCCCCCTCCCCGCTCCTGCTTCCTCCAAGGCCCCCACGAGGCCTCTCCTTTGGATGGTGAAATTCCCCCGTCTCCCTATCTGAGGAATAATTTAATTAACTTGGAGAAACGTAATTAATTTTAATTGTTGGCAATAATTCATTGTTTCATGGGATATTAATAATTGTATTTGGGAAATCCAAGTGCCTGGGAAGTGCCCTGGAACATCCTAATTAATGGCTCGGATGGGAAGCGTTTAATTGGAAACGTTGGGAAATTGGTTCTGCTCCCCAGAGCTGGAATCCATGACCCAAGGACGAGGAAAAGGAGGAAGGGAGGGAGGCTGGGATTCTCCCGCTGCTTTCCAAATTCCAAATCCACCTGGGCTGGGTAGCAACACACCTGGACATTCATTTTTCCCGGGATTTTTGGCTCCCAGCCCGCTGCCCCCCGCTGGGAATTCTGCGGGTGGGAAAGGCTCTTTTTCCCTGCTTTCTGCTGTCCTCGTTACCAGCTCGAGCACCTCAATTTCCCATTTCCATCGGGGCATTACAGGCTCGGGGTTTCCAGCAGCCTGGGAAAGCTGGGAAAGGACCCCCCGTGGAACTGTTCGCGCTCCTGGAGTGGGATCAGCCTCGGGAAGGATTTGTCCCCTCATTGCTGCATCTGTGCCTCGGGCAGACGCGATTCCAGCCCGGCCTTGGCTCCAGTTTTCCCGTTTCTCCTTCATTTTTCTGCTTCCTGGGAGGATAANAGGATTTGGATCCTTGTACCTCCAGGTCCTGCTGTTCCCCCAGTCCGGAATTTGGATGCTCAGACTCCCCAATCCCAATTCCCCCCCGCCCCATTCCGGGACATGGATGCTCAGACCCAAATGTCCCAATGTCCCCCAGTCCAGAACTTGGTTTTGGGGATCCCCCCAATCCAAATTTTCCACTCCCACCCAGGATTTGGGAGCCCCCAGTCCCAATTTTCCCTCACAGACAAGATTTGGATCCTTGGACCACCCAGATCCCAATCCCATGGAGATGTCCCCAGAAATCAAGACAGGTCCCCATCCCATGGAGATTCTCCCCAAAAATCAGGATGGCGCCCAATCCCATGGAGATTCTCCCCAAAAATCAGGATGGGCGCNTCAGGAAGCCAAGAAAACCATGGAATTTTGGAGCACTGCCCCCTCCCCGCTCCTGCTTCCTCCAAGGCCCCCACGAGGCCTCTCCTTTGGATGGTGAAATTCCCCCGTCTCCCTATCTGAGGAATAATTTAATTAACTTGGAGAAACGTAATTAATTTTAATTGTTGGCAATAATTCATTGTTTCATGGGATATTAATAATTGTATTTGGGAAATCCAAGTGCCTGGGAAGTGCCCTGGAACATCCTAATTAATGGCTCGGATGGGAAGCGTTTAATTGTAGACGTTGGGAAATTGGTTCTGCTCCCCAGAGCTGGAATCCATGACCCAAGGACGAGGAAAAGGAGGAAGGGAGGGAGGCTGGGATTCTCCCGCTGCTTTCCAAATTCCAAATCCACCTGGGCTGGGTAGCAACACACCTGGACATTCATTTTTCCCCGGATTTTTGGCTCCCAGCCCGCTGCCCCCCGCTGGGAATTCTGCGGGTGGGAAAGGCTCTTTTTCCCTGCTTTCTGCTGTCCTCGTTACCAGCTCGAGCGCCTCAATTTCCCATTTCCATCGGGGCATTACAGGCTCGGGGTTTCCAGCAGCCTGGGAAAGCTGGGAAAGGACCCCCCGTGGAACTGTTCGCGCTCCTGGAGTGGGATCAGCCTCGGGAAGGATTTGTCCCCTCATTGCTGCATCTGTGCCTCGGGCAGACGCGATTCCAGCCCGGCCTTGGCTCCAGTTTTCCCGTTTCTCCTTCATTTTTCTGCTTCCTGGGAGGATAACGCAGCAATTTCAGGTCCTGATGCCCCCGAATCTGGGACCGGGATGCTCAGCCCCCCCAAAGCCCGATGTCCTTTAATCCAGGACTTGGATGTTCGGACACCTCCAGGTGCCCGTATGCCCCGGGCCAGGGTTGGGGTGCTCGGAGCCCCCGCCCCAGTGTCCCCCCATAAATCCCACTGTCCCCACAGCCAGGACCGGGATGTTTGGACAAGCCGGATCCCAGAATCCACCCCCAGGCCAGGATTTGGATGCTCAGACCGCCCCAGGCCCCAGTGTTCCCCCAAATCCCAATGACCCCCAAATCCCAGTGTCCCCCCATCCCAGGACATGGAAGCTCAGACTCCCCAGTCCCAATTTCCCCCCATCCCAGGNCATCCCATGGAGATTCTCCCCAAAAATCAGGACGGGCCCCAATCCCATGGAGATTCTCCCCAAAAATCAGGACAGGCCCCAATCCCATGGAGATTCTCCCCAAAAATCAGGACCTCGCTGTTCCCAAGATGCGGAGCTGAACCAGGGACAGAGGGAGGTGATTTGGGGTGAGGATGGAATTCCCTGGACATTTTTTTTTTCAGAAGGAAACGGGGATTTGGGAATGGACAATTTGGGGTGGGGTTGCTGCATTTGGAAAAGTCATTGGTCCAAAAAATATCCATTAAATCCTCACTGGATTTGGGAAAAACCATCCCCGCCCTCCCTCCCCACAGCCCCCATGGCCCGGCCACGTTTCCCACAGAAGGGGGAGGAGGAAAATCCCTTAAAATCCAGTGGGGTGGTGGAAAAGTGGGATCTTGGTGGCTCTGGGAGCTGGACACCTCCCAAATCCTCATCCTTGAGCTTGAGGGATGGGAATGGGATGGATCCAGGGGAAATTGCAGGGAGAATTAAGAAAGGAAAACTCCTCCGAAATCCAGTGGCTCTGAAACAATGAGGGGGAATTGTTTTCCTCTGGGAATGGGAGGAAACTGGGAGCAGCTGGACACATGAAGGGACTTGAGCCTTGTCCTCGAGCTCCTTGAGGAATTCCGATGGCCGCGGTGGGGATTCATGGATCGCCAGCACCCGGACAAGCTGATTGATGCAGGACCAACCAGTGGCTCCCAACCCTGGGGAATTCATCAAGGAAATCTGGGAATTGCTCCATAAACTCTTGGAGCCCTCAATAAAAAAATTAATCGCTGATGGCTCTGCTGTGTAAACACAGCCAAGAAAACCAGGGCTGGGAATGGGGAGGGGGAAATGATCCCACAATGCTTTTGTTTTGTTGGTTTTTCCCAGAAAACAGCACCAAAAATCCCAGGAAAGGAGCAACGTCTTCCAGCCACATTCCAGACTCATCCAAGGAGAGGCGGCTCCGTCTCCCGCAGGAGAAAGGTGAGGGGGGTTTATTTTAAATCCCTTTCCTGCCCTAATCCATGTGACACTAATCAGGGATCCGGCCCCTCGGGAATCAATGATTAATGGAGTTAAATTTAGCCGGAGCTTGGCGGAGTAAAATTAGGCGCCATGCATAAAACATCACAGCTCCTCGTTAGCGCGGCTAATTACGCTAATGGGGGGCGTTTCACGCGGGCCTGGAATTAGGGATGGACCTCCCGACCTCCTCCCAGCTGCCCAAATCCTGGGAAAGAGCCCGGCCTGGAGCCTTAATGAGGAGGTAATTAGCGTACAATTAACACTCGGGCGGGGCCCAAAGGCGGCTCGGACATCCCGGAGATCAAGGCTGTCCGGGGATGAGGCTGGGGGGCCGGGGGCTTGGGGGGCTGAGCGTCCCCGTGGTCCAACATTCCCGAGGATTGGAATGAGGGTTTGGATCCCAGTGGGGTGGTTGGGATCGAGGTCGTTATGGGTCTCCTCCACGATGGGGCTGCCGTGGGGTCAAGCACCATGACGGGCAGAGTCCGGTCCTGGATCCAGCATTCCCGAGGATTGGGATGAGCGTTGGCTGCAGCACATGGCCCCTTATCCCAGGCTGCTCCAAGCCCTAGGCCAGAGCATTCCCGGGGAAGCAGAACCCTTGGAATGCTGCCCCCAAATCCCGGGTAAGCCCTGAAGCTACAAACCAAGGAAACCACGGCCATTCCTGTGGGATTTATTTCCACACTCCCCCGTTTTCCTTTCCTCGGGAAGCTCAGCAGGCTCAGCTCCCAAATCCAGGTGGTGTCCATATGGAAGATCCTCAAATTCCCAGTTGGGAACAGGAATGGATATTGCAGCCAGAGCTGCTTTTTCGGGACCTGCTCCCCCTCTTCCCGGCATTCCCTGTGGGGCGGTTGGGATTGACATCATTATGGGTTTCCTCCACTATGGGTTTTCCGTGGGATCAAACCCATGATGGGCTGGGGGCTGCTCACAGATCCAGCATTCCCAAGGACTGGGATAAGGATTGGGTGCGGCACGGGGCTCCTCACCCCAGTGGGATACTTGGGATCAGCACCACCACGGGTTCGCCACGGGGCCACCACCATTGTGGGCTGGCTGTGCCCAGCGGCACGGCCGTGATTCCAGCATCCGTCATTCCAACGTGGCCGTGATTCCAGCATCCGTCATTCCACCGTGGCCGTGATTCCAGCATCTGTCATTCCAATGTGGCCGTGATTCCAGCATCCATCATTCCACCGTGGCCGTGATTCCAGCATCTGTCATTCCAATGTGGCCGTGATTCCAGCATCCATCATTCCACCGTGGCCGTGATTCCAGCATCTGTCATTCCAATGTGGCCGTGATTCCAGCATCCATCATTCCANTTCCACCGTGGCCGTGATTCGAACATCCGCCATTCCGACATGGCCGTGATTCCAACATCCGCCATTCCGACATGGCCGTGATTCCAACATCTGTTATTCCACCATGGTCACCATTCCCACATCCATCATTCCAACATCCCCTTCCAGCATGGCCATCGCTGTTTCCTCAGCCAAGCTTCCCAAAATTCCTGGAATTCCGCAGCTCCCGGCCTTTCTGCCTCCCCATCCTCTCCCAGCCTCCTGGCCACTCATCAGCTCCAAGGGAAGCAATTCCGGAGCCCAAATCCAGCAGGAGAAGGAGGGGGGAAGGCAAAGCCGTCCGCGTTTCCGAGCGGTTCCTTCAAACCCAGCGCAGGGAACACAAATCCGGCTGTAATTAATCCCATTACCTTGGGAAGAGGGAGCTGCGGAGTGCTGAGAGGGTTGTCAAAAACCAGGAATCCGGCCGGAATAAGCCTTCGGGGGAGGTTAAGCTCCGACGGGCACCAGCTCTAAGCCGGTTTTGGGGGAGATCGGAATGACAGGGAAATAAAGACGGGAGGATTCCGGCCTGGAGCAGGAAAATCCAGGAATGATTCATCCACCGCCCTTTTCCTTACGGGATCAGACAAAAATAACCCAAAGAGGTCTCAGCAGCAGCTTCGTGGTTTTGAATTCCCTGCAAAGCCCAAGGCAGCGGGCAGGAGTGGGATGGAATGCGGGATATCCCATGGAATGGGGGATATCCGATGGAATGTCGGATGTATGATGGAATGGGGGATATCCCATGGAATGTGCGATATCCGATGGAATGTGGGATATCCCATGGAATGTGGGATATCCGATGGAATGTCAGACATCCCATGGAATGGGGGATATCCCACGGAATGGGGGATATCCCATGGAATGTGGGATAGCCGATGGAATGGGGGATATCCCACGGAATGGGGGATACCTGATGGAATGTGGGATATCCCATGGAATGGGGGATATCCAATGGAATGTGGGATATCCAATGGAATGTGGGATATCCCACGGAATCTGGGATATCCGATGGAATGTGGGATATCCCATGGAATGTGTGATATCCAATGGAATGTGGGATATCCGATGGAATGTCAGACATCCCATGGAATGCGGGATATCCCATGGAATGTGGGATATCCATGTGTCTCCCACCCGAGGATCCACACCCTGCCCCGCGGAGCTGCTCCACATCCGAAAGATCCTCCAGGAGAGGGATCTGGGGCAGGAAAGGCTTTTCCAGCGAGCCCAGGGGACGAGGTTGGATTCCAGGGCCGGAGCAGGATCCGGAACCTTCGCGGCTCCCTCAGCCTCCGTCCCTCTGCTGGCAGAGCCCAAGTCCGGGAAGAGCCCGGAACAACGATCCCGACTGAGGCAGCTGCCCCGGACCGGGAAAAGGGGGAAAACTCTTCCCAGCAGCTCCAGATCCTGGGAACAACTCCTGGAGCATTCCATGTCCATCTTTTCCATCCCAGTTCCCACCAGCACATGGATAGAGCCCGAGAGGAGTTTGCATGGAAGCGCTTCCTTGGGAACACTTGGAATTTCTCCTGCATCCCCGTTTTTAGCCCGGGAGAGCACGGAGAGCTGGGGTGAGTTGGGAGGAGCAGGACAGGGACCTCCTCATCAGGGATTGGAAAACTTGGGAAGGGCAAATCCTGCTCCAGGAAGGGGAAAACCTCATCCAAGGGCAAAATATCCCTGGATTTCTCCCCTGAAATTGGTTCTGCGCCCCAGGAACCCACACTGGAAATCCTGGGAAGGGTTTCCAAGTGGGACAAGCCCTCGCGAGTCACGGACATTCCGATTTCCAACCTCTCCTTGTATGGAAGCTCCAGAAGTTCCTCCATAGCCCCCTTCTGGGGGTGAAATATTCCCGGNTGGACTGCACGGACGTTCTGCCCATTTTGGGGGTGAAATATTCCTGGATTTCTCCCCTAAAACCGGCTCTGCTCCCTATTTACCCACACGGGAAATCCCGGGAAGTTTTTCCAAACGGGAGGAGCCCCCACAAGTCTTGGATGTGCCTCTCTCCAACCCCTCCTCACAGGGAAGCTACAGAAGCTCTGCCCATTTTGGGGGTGAAATATTCCCGGATTTCTCCCCTAAAACCGGCTCTGCTCCCTGTTTGCCCACACTGGCAATCCTGGGAAGTTCTTCCAAACGGGACGAGCCCTCACGAGTCCCATTTCCAGCCCCTCATCCCACGGAATTCCCAGGAGCCGCTGCCGCCTGTGGAGCGCGTGGATCAGCCCCGAATGCAGCCAACGTTGATTATTTTTAGCCGGGGCCGCTGCGGTGTTTGTGCGCAGGAATCAGACCATGAAATCCCTGGATCCGGAGCATTCCCGGCTGAGCCGTGCCGGGGTGAGGAATAAAAGCCCCCGAGCGCCGCCCGGTGCCCCCCGACGTCCCCAGGGCGGCGCCGCGGCCGGAGCCCAACCCGGGCACCCCCGGGGAGGCAGGAGCGGGGCCTGCCCTGGGATCAACCCCCCGCCCCAAATTCCCAGCCGGGAATGGCAGAGGTGGGAAAAGCTGCGCCGGCCTCGGCAAAGCCGCCTCGGCGCCCGGCCCTGCCGGAGCGGGAGCAGCAAATCCGCTTTTCTTCGGGATCCTTTCGGCCCCGGGAGCCGGATCGGCCTGGCGGGGGCGGCTGCTCCATGGATCCCACCAAGGGCTGGGACACGGAGAGGGGAATATCCCCGAGAGGGCTGGGATCAGGGTGGAATATCCACCAGCAGCTCCCATTCCAGGGCTCAGGAATATCCACCCCATCCCTGGGATGCTCCCCACGGAATCCCTTCGGAGCGCGCTGCTGTGGGAATGGATCCAGGCCCGGGATGAGTTCCCGACTCCCTGCGCTGGAATTTCTCCGGTGCTGACGGAGAGGGTGGAAGTCGAGGAACAAGGGGTGGAACTTTCCTTCCATCCCACCCATTCCCAGGGGAAAAAGAGGAAATTTTGGGGGTTTAAAATCAATTTTTAGGATGTGCAGCTCCGGGGGGTGCATCAGAATCCCAGAATTCCAGGATAGGCTGGAATCATCTTAAAGCTCATCCCATTCCTTCTGCACTCCCAGGCTGCTCCAAGCCCCAGCCCAGAATATTCCCGGGGAAGCAGAACCCTTGGAATGCTGCCCCCAAATCCCGGGAAAGCCCTGAAGCTACAAACCAAGGAAACCACGGCCATTCCTATGGGATTTATTTCCACACACCCCCGTTTTCCTTTCCTGGGGAAGCCGAGCGGGCTCGGCTCCCAAACCCAGGGGGTTTCCATACGAAGATCCTCAAATTCCTAGTTGGGAACAGGAGCGGATGTTGCAGCCGGAGCCGCTTTTTCGGGACCTGCTCCCGCTCTTCCCGGCATTCCCAATATATACAGATTCCTTCTTTTTACAGGTAATAATGTACAGCCTATTTATAATCCAGGGATTTCTATCTCTAGGGATTATCCACACACACACAGGGAAACCGGGAAAATCCTGCCGCTCCCAACTCCAGTTCCGCTGGATTTGGGGGAAAACCCTGCGTTTTTCCCAGTTTTTTTCCTTGTAGCGGCTGAAGCGCCCAGGGCGGCGCCACTCCCGGGAATCCAGGCGATTCCTGAGGTAGGAAATTCGGGAATTCCGGGCGGGCTCAGAGCGCCAGCGGGAGCTGCCAGATGAGCAGGGAGCTGTCGGCGGCTCCGGAGCGGCGCGCGGATTCCGCCCGGAAATCCCGGTACCCGCGGCCTCCGGAGACGATGGCCACGGAGGAGATTTCCTTGCGGGAAGAATCCCGGGAGCAGGGCCGGCTCCGCACCCACACGTCGGGATCGTCGGCCAGCTCGTAGATGGATCCGTCCTCCTCGGCGTGTCCCGGCGTTCCCGGCGCTCCCGGCGCCGCTTCCCGCACGGAGAGCAGCTGCCCGGGCAGGTGGGCCGTGGAGCGCAGCCGGTACTGTAACAAAATCCCTTTTTTCCGCATTTCCCGCGGCGGGAGCCCCTCCGGATCCGGGGATTTCTCCTCCTCGGCCTCCACGGCCTCGTCCTGCTCGGCCCGGAGGGCGTCGGGGGCCAAAGTGCTCAGAGCCAGCGCCAGGAACTGCACGGGGCCGGCGTGGCCGTTCAGGGACACCATCCCCTTCCCTGGAAAACAGCGGGGCCGGGATGGGAACGGCCGGGAACNTGGGATCAGGATGGGAACGGGCCAGGAACGGGCTAGGGACGCAAACAGCGGGATCAGGATGTGAACAGGCCAGGAATGGAAACAGCGGGGTCGGGATGGGAACGGGCCGGGAATGGAAACAGCGGGATTGGGATGGGAACAGGCCGGGAACGGGCCGCGAATGGAAACAGCGGGATCGGGATGGGAAAGAGCCTGAGAATGGGCTGGGAATAGAAACAGCAGGATCAGGATGGGAACGGGCTGGGAATGGGGCTGGGAACAGAAACAATGGAATGGGAATGGGAACAGTGGGATTAGGATGGGAATGAGCCTCGGAATGGGCTGGGAATGGTCCAAGAATGGTCTGGGAATGGAAATGGCAGGGATTGGGACGGGAACGAACCGGGAACGGGCTGGGAATGGTCCAAGAATGGGCAGAGAACAGAAAAAATGGAATTGGGATGGGAAAGAGCTGGGAATGGGATGGGAATGGTCCAGGAACGGGCTGGGAATGGAAAAAGCAGCACTGGGATGGGAAGGAGCTGGGAATGGGATGGGAAGGAGCTGTTTTTTGGGAATGGCCGTTTGCCCGGAATGGGCACCGTTTCTCCGGGAACGTCCCCGATTTCCCGGGAAGGCTCACCGGTGATTTTGGGGATGCCCTCCAGGCGCGGCACGGGCAGCAGGACGATGATTCCCAGATCCGTCCCCACCCAGAGCGAGCCCTGGCACAGCAGGAGGCTGGTGACGCGCACGAGCTTCTGCCCTGCAGCGGGAAAAGCCGGGAAAAGCCGGGATCAGGGAGAATCCCGCGGCCCCACACCCGGCCGGCCATGGGGTTTCCGTAGGGAATGGCCTCGGGGGGATCCCGGCAGATCCGCACCCAGAGGGAACGCTGGAAATAGAAAGGAATTAAAGAGGGAAAAGAAAAAGCGGGAGGAAAGCGAGATTCCAGCAGGAAATGAGGATTTTATGGGAAGGAGTTTGCGGGAGTTGGGAAGGCAATAAATCCAGGGGAAGAGAAATCCAGGGAAAGATTAACTCAGGGAAAGACAGAAATCCAGGGAAAGATTAATCCAGGGAAAGAGATAAATCCAGGGAAATCAATAAATCCACGGAGCTGCAGCTCATGAAGGAGCTGCACATTCCAGAGGGTTTGGGAACAGGAGTTCAGATGGATTTAATCCCAGTGCTCCTCAGGAATGCAGGGATGGGAGGGATATCGGGATATCGGGATATCGGGACAGGCCCGGAAGGAGGGAAAAGGGGAAAACCCAGGGAATTACAGGAGTAATTACGGAGTCTGGTGCTCAGAACTACGGAAGGGATTATGGAGCGGTGGAGTGGGAATGGGGCTGGGATAACCTGGAGCGGACAGCGATGGGGGACAGGAATGGGATCAGGGGGCAAAATCGGGATCCAGGGATGGGATCACGGGACAAAATCGGGATCCAGGGGTGGGATCAGGGGACAAAGTTGGGATCCAGGGATGGGATCACAGGGCAAAATCGGGATCCAGGGATGGGATCATGGGGCAAAGTTGGGATCCAGGGATGGGATCCAGGGATGGGATTCCTGGAATTCCTGCCCAGCTCCATCGCTGCCCCATTCCTCAGGAAAGCCACAGATCCCAGTGGGACCCCCCGGGCTTCCCCATTCCCTAATTCCCCCTGGATCCATTAATTAATCCCCCTCATTAGCTGTTAATTAGGACCTCACTGGGCAGCAAGAAGATCCCATTCCCTAATTCCCCCGGATCCATTAATTAATTCCCCTCATTAGTTATTAATTAGGATTTCACCAGGCAGCAGCAGGGCGGTCCCATTCCCCGATCCCCCCAGCCCATTAATGACTGCCCCTAATTAGCGGCTAATGGCTCACC
>WBMY01005810.1:6322-42962 GCA_013397315.1 Donacobius atricapilla
TTGCTTGTTTGTTTTATTTTTTGTGAGGACCAGCATTAAATTCTTACACCTTGGTGACCTTTCACTGTAATGGTTGGTTTAAAGACTTATGTGGCTTTCATTAGTCAGGACATAGTGCAGTTTAAAACATGTTTCATACCATCCAGCCTAAACACAAAAGAAAAAATAAAAGGAAATTCAGAGTGAAATTCATGTGTATTTGGAAAAGAAACAATACACTTCATGACGGTGTAAATCACATTATATGAAAGGCAAAGAGTAAATTAAGTATTATTTTATACCTAAGGAAGAGGAAATACTGAATGACCTGTCAGAACATGTTGCTTTTCAAAGTTTTTCACAGCTTCAGGCACTCAAAACCTCATTCAAAACTGCAGTGCCAAGGCATATGCTTTTGATATGTCATCTAGCAAGTTTCATGTTCCAAGTTTGCCAGTTGCTATTAGTTCCATGGTTGAAATACTGCTGTGAACTATGAAATATTTATCTGAAAATTTAAAATGCAGCATACGGCATGCTGACTGTATTTGCAATATCAGACCACAAGAGCCAGAAGCCATTGGTAGTTTCTAGAAAACAAGTTGTTTATGGAGTATGATGCAAAATATAAGGTGCTAAAACTATGCTAAAGCCAAAGATAAATGAAAATCTTGTATTGAGCAGTACATAAGTATTTTTTTACCAGGCAGAGAGCAATCTCTAAAAACCTCAAGCAGACATTTCAGTAGACCAAAAATTTTATCAGTTGTGGTAAGGAGCAAATTAAGTAGATAGACATGACAAACTTTTTTAGTCATCAGGGTACTTCCGATATCCTCAAACATGAAAAATTAATTAAAACCTCAGTTCATACCTCTGGATACAGACATAATTTTCTAAGATATTTTTGTGATATATGGTTAAGACTGAACTTGTCAATCTCCAACTTTGTTTATGATTTCTTTCTGAGATGCCTTGCTATATCATAAGTCAACTTCAGTAAAAGGAGTTACTTCAGAAATTAATTTGGCTTCTTGTTCTTCCAGATTGTTTACTTGAAGCATAACATAAGGTAGAAACTAGAGATGCAGAATTGCTTCCTAAAACCCAAACATAACCTTGAGCACACAGATTGAGGGAAGGTTTTGTAAGCAGTGGGATCTCACCAGCTGTGTTGAAAACTTGATTTGGCTGCTAGAAAATCCCCTGCAAAAGAATGGGCCAAATTTTCCAATAAACTTTGGTTCTTTAGGCTACTGGATAGAGAAGGATGGGTCAAATGTTAGAAATATAATCTTACCAGTGAGATTATTACAAACGGTGCCTTAAAAATGATTGGCACACAGAAGAAATAGATATATTTGAAAATTAAAAACTTTACTTAATTTTAATTTATATCTGGAACTGACTGAATAAATAGTTTGTGCATTAGAATACAAAGACAGATGAATCAGCTAATGAAACTGATAATGTTTGTAATAGCTGACAAAAAATAATACCTATAATTGGAAATAAAGCACTGTGTCTTGGTTTAATTTCTAGGCATTTTGTTATATTATCAAGAAGTCTTATCTAGGATATAACAGACTCTTCAATTTATGGAGGAATTAGCTTTTTCAGAGACATCCTAAAAAGATGCTGAATCTAAAACGCTTGAAACAAGTAAGCACAGAAAACGCAAGAAATTGACTTAATTTAGATTCCCAAGAGCATCTTCCCTTCCTTTAGACACTGTCCTAGAAAAACAAACACAGGTACTTCCACCATGTGGAAGCTTCCACGTTCTGATTGGATTTACTAGCAAATGAGTGCAAGTCAAAATAAATATTTGCAAAATTCAGAACAGCAACCTCAAGAGCAAATTTTCTCTGTTAAATATGTTCAGAAACTTATGCTATTTGATCAAATTCTTATTTACCACCAAGAACAGGTAGCATCAACATGCCAAAGTTACAGTTAAAATACATTTTTGGGAAGATTGTGGCTTTTTCTGTAGCCCGACAAGTTTTAAATGATTGTCCAATAGATTTTTTAAATCTTTGTTTAAAACACACCCAACACAAAAAAAGTAGCCATTACAAAAATGCTTTACTTTAGCCAAAATGTAGAATTTGAGATATTATGGCTGCTTATTCAGAGAAACATTTATTGTATCTCTTCCTTTTAATGTTTTATAATGAGTGAAAGTCTTATTTGACATAATTTTAATCAAGAGTCAATGGAGCATGAATTATAGCTGTGTCTAAGATTGGATTCTGGATATTCTGCTTAGGCCGAGAGCATTTTGCAAAATGAATACATAATGCACACAGCTTCTGCAACTCCACCAAAATATGTGACTAGATTATGGGTGTGTTTTATCTTCTGTCTGTGAAGGTAAGAATGTTTTGGGGCACCTGTGGTGATGGATTCCTCTTCCTTTTGTGACTGCCTAGGGGCAGTTTTAAGATATCACTTAAAAAGCATTTAAAGCTAGTATGCACTAGCAGCACACTGGTCCAGTGTGGCTGAACAGGGCGTTAGTACTGCAGAAAGCTCTTGTGCTGCATTAGCTTAACTACCATGAAACGATCTCTTTCCTTAGGTGATTTTGACAGACACTTCCATTTGTCTCCTGGCTCCACCAGTACAAATGTAAGGTTTGTATTAGCAAAGGATCTCAGATGTGATTTTCTCACAATTACAGTCTTTATCACAAGACTTCCATGATTTTGGGCTGCATCAGGATCAAATATAGAAATAGAACATACTTGTTTTGGTCTTTAACAAAAGCTTTCTAAACCCTTCATCTTGACATGTGCATTTCAGTTTGAGTCCCTAGCACTCCTCGAACAAGTGTGGAGCCCTTCATGCTCTGTCACTGTCATAGCCATTGCTCTGAGTAACAAATTATTTTAGAAGGTCCTTTCTCCTTCAGTTTACTACTTCAGATTCAATTTGAAAACCATGTAGATAAATAAGAATTCGAAAGAATGAATTTTTGTGCTGAAATCCATGTAGTTTTTGAGTCATTTCCAATGGAAGGCTAAATGATATATATTTTCCTTATCTTTATCTTTCCTTCTATTAAAATGCAACCCTCAAATCTACTAAAAAGATAACTCAATACACAAAACCAAACATTGGCTTCATTGTTCCTTGGGACAGAACATTGAACATCAGGGCAGATGAAAGTTTATCCCTGGCAATGACCACTGAATGAAGTATGACAAGAATGCTGACCCTTTTCACTCTGTGATCAAGTTACTTTTGGAAGGTCTTTAATCATGGAAGAGATGAGAGGAAACTCTCCACTCACTGAAAAGCTTTGATAGAGCTCTTCTTTTTTTTACATTTCAATCCATTTATTCTATTCCTAAGTTTGGCATTTCCTCACTGTATGGTCTCCAGGAAATCTGCTCTTCCCTCTTTCTCTCTTCCAATTCTCTTCACATACTGAGATCTATTGATAGAAAATATTACACTGACCAAGGTCTTTATACTTCCTTATAACCAAATCTCTCTGTACATACAAATTTTCTACAGAAATACAAATAAGAAAATATACTGAAACAAGTCTCTGATCAGCCAGTCATAGTATTTAAAGACTCTCATAACATTGTCCAGGCAAAACTGATTTGAGTGGCACTAACCCAGAAATGTATTTGTCATGGTTGCATTTTGTGTGAAAGATTAGCTCAAATGAAATCCTTTTCTCTTTATATTGTCACTAAATTATAAATACGTTTATAGGAATAATAGAGAATATACACTAAGTTGTTACAGGAATGAACCTTCTGTCTTGGTTAAATTGCATTCATCAAAATAATAAAAAAATCAGTCAGGGCTGGGGACTTTTTAAAATGTATTTTGTATCAAAACTTTTCTGCATCAAGTTCATATTATGATATACTCGAAACTTATTTTGGAGCTGCTGTCGTGTGACATGATTAAAACGTCCTCCTGTAACTTGTAAATTTACATTTGTCAGCACCACAAAATCAATACACATTTGAACACATCTAGTATTACACAGCCACTAGGGTCCCCTGGCTAAAATGACATCAGCAGCAGAGTTCAGGTCTGACAGATTCCCTATCTGTACCATGATTTAGCTTCTAAAGTATATAAGACTCTGGGAAGTAAAATTTTCCTTCACTTCTAGAAATTGTCAGAGTTTTCTCAAAAAATTAAGTAAGGAGTAGTCAGTAATGTGCATCAGTAGCTTTAGAGTAATGTCTCCATGAGCTATTAAAGAACATTTGAGTAACAACCGTATTTTTGATAGAGAACAGAAAAGATATACAACTCCTGCAATATCATTGAACCAAAATGCATGCCTCAAATCAGAAAGTGCAGAAGGTTAATTTCAAACGTGTGTTTTTATTGTAGCAGCAAACAGCCCATAAGTCTATATCAGACATTTCTAAATGTATTGAAATTGGGTCAGTGCTGAACTGTAGATCACAGCAGCTGAGCAGTTTTAACGCTGACTGGTGGCAGAGAGAAAAAGAACAGGATAAGAGCCGAAGATATAGTGCACCTTGTAACTTCAGTGGGTAGCATAGCAACTGGAGAAATGCTGGAGAAATATCCCCTTGTGGACTTCATAGAACTGGAAACATATTAGTCTACAACACAGGTTTTATGCCCCGCTTGCAAAATTTTTCAATTTGGTGTTGCTCCAGGTTAAAAAACATACCAGCTGAAAAATGTGAATTGGAATCATTTGCCATCAGTTCTTAATGTAATGACTGATTTCCCACTCTGTATTCAGCAAGCTGCAGGCAACGGATTTGAAGTGAATCCAGGTGGAAGTAAGCCAGACGTGTTAAATTTAAGGCCTCTATTTCACAACTCCCTACAGAAATTGAGCAAATAATGTAGCTGAAGTGCTTTCTACACACTGTGCAACCCAGCTCTTTTGGCATTCTGATTAATTTCTTGCCCTTTTCTGCTGTACATGCTGTTAAAAAGTACACTAAGAGGAGGAAGGACTTGTAATAGGATTTATCAAATATTGGATATAAAATGTTCTTGTATTTTTTTTTAATTTAGATACCAATAGCAGGAAAAGACAGAAGTACGTATAAGTACTGTGGTAAGTATTCAGGCTTTTCAACTTAATTGTTATTTTCACACCTATTGTCTGGTTAGTGCTAGCAGCAATGAAAATGTATTGTAGTAATCCAGTGCCCAGAGTTTAGGCATGCTCACTTTCATTTAACTTGAAGTCCAGGCTTAATACATAATCTTCCTTCCAGAATCAACTTTCTGAGTACTCTACGGTGGTAATACTCTGACTTTTTAGAAACATAAGTAATAAGATGATTTTTCCAATTTTTAGCCTCTTATAGTGCACTTTAATGAAGTGGAAGCTTCCAATGAGAAGTGCAATGCCAGAATAGCATATTGAATTTTCTGGATGCCAACAGAAATCTTATTCTAGCTGGATGGAACTAAAGCACTAAACAGACAATTTTATTTCACATAGAAATATTTTAATGATCATTTCTGCACTGTCTATTTAGTTTCAATAAAATTTTGCATGCTATTGGCCGAGAGTATAGAAGATCTTGCTAATGAATTCCAACATTAACTTATGGAATCTAAGTTAAATGTAACTTAATAAAGCCCCCAACGCAAAACAACCAAGCCCTAATGGAAAGAACCAAGGATATATTGATTCCTCATCATGTTGGATGGGTGGAATTAAGGAATTTGTAAACACAAAAAATGCTTTGTACAAAGATTAACTGGGAGTTCAAAATGGGAAACAGAAATGGGGCATTACCAATATGTCGGTACCTGAAAACTACGGACTTCAATATTACCCATATCAATTTGTTTTAGCTTAGTAGCTGGCCCATTTGTACTTGACAGCTGTCTGTTAAGAATAGGGATGTGTTTGGTAAGGTAAGACAGGCTTAGATTCCTAGCATCTGAAACCATGGAGTATCTAGCATATCCACCTGGTTTGAGCACACAAACAGAGGTACAGTTGCGTGACTGTGAGGACTCACTATAGTTTCTTGCCCTCTTTGGGTTTAAGTGTCCTTGTTTGTCCCTGTTAAGGATTACACAGAAAATAATATTTTCTCTTGTTTAAGTAACCTCCATAAGATGTAGATTTACAATATTGAAAAAAGTTCTTTGAATAATTATAACTGCAGAGAAAAACTACAGCATTTTTGCTGGCTGTTTTGGTTTCTTTCACTATGAGCACATGTGTGTTTGGTGTTCTGTGACTGAGGAAAAATGCTCAGGAGAAGCAAAGTCACTAGCACTTACAAGACTGCAATTTAATTTAATATGTGAAATATGAATTTATGCTCATAAAGTGAAAAATATAAAAAATTCTATTTGATCTGACACTTTTGTTCAATGGAAATTATGATTAATGGAAATCAACAGAGTAGTATGAAGAAATATAAACTTGTACACTGAATACATTTGGAATTCTCAGATATTGCCTCTGTACAAAAAACACATTCTTTATGTAAGGTTTTTTGTGGCAAATGGCTTGTCAAATTTCTAGTATTACTATTATTGTCATGATAACGTAAGCTCCATTTCATAACCAGAAAGGTACTGCAAGAAATGCTGAATCTTTTCTCTGTAGTGCTTTGTTTCGTGCATTTGACTCTTGTGAAGATTATTTTGCTTTCTGCAGCAGCTTCTGAAGCTGGTGATTTTGTAATCTGGTCAGTGAGCTGTGAAAAAGTAAGAGAGAGAATAATATGATGGGCATCAATAGAAACCTAGTCACTGAGGCAGAGACACTTATGCTGGTGCTTTTATTCATTTATTTGCTGCTTGTTTTCTTTTGGTTTGTTGTGAAGGTTTTTTGTTTGTTTGGGGTTTTTTGTTTGTTTGGGGTTTTTTGTTTGTTTTTTTTGCAACAGACCACATTAGTCACCAGTAAAGAGGTATTTTTTAGGTTAGCTCCTTGGATTAAAAATGGTTATTGAGAGCTATCACTGTGTAAAAATTTTTTGCTTCCTTTAAATTCCTTAAGATAACTTTTTCCCTCTTATTCATGTATAGTTCGGGATTTTGTTGAGTTGTCCAAATGATTTACTATTTCTATTACTATCTTTGTTCTTATTCAAATATACTTTCTATTTACTTTATATAAATTCAACTTAGCAATTTATTTGTCTTTTATTTTCATTTCTTCCCCTCTCTGTACAGTTCCTATCCATCTCAAAGGGGTGCCTGCCAATCTGTTAAATGCCACCTTAGGAACCAGTGCCCCTTACTCCAAAGTTACTTGTCTGGAAAGCAGCAAAAATAGTGCTGCAGGTGTAAGCTGGCCCCCTGCCCACTCCAGTCCTGATAGCTTCATACATCTTGACCCTGCCACAGCTTCACAATTACATTTCGTGACACAATGCCAAACAGTGTTATTCACCCAGTGCCCTAATTTACATTTCTGAAGACAAAAAAACATGCAGATACTGTTTAAGAGCTCTCTTTGCTTTTACATTTGTCCAAGGGTTAGTTTTAGGTCATGTAGAAGAAACCTGGCAAAGGGGATGGTGGTGAATAAACTTTAAAACAAATTATAACTAAATAAAGATTATGGAAAATGCAAGACTCAAGCTGTCATTGTTCTCATGCCAGCTGCAACTATAGATGAGTGGATTTTCTATACCAGAAATGAGCAGCTGCTATTTCTTTTGTGGAACTGAAATTAACTGTTATGTTCTTTTGGTTGTGTTTGATGAGACAAACTTTCCCTGCATATGTGTCCATGGTACAAGTTCAGAGCTAAGAACACCTTAAATGAAGACGGAACTTGAAATGGCCAGGAAAAGTACTCTGCTGCCTTGGGCCACTGGGCATCATAGCAGGACTAGGATTTACATCTCCTAACTTTAGACATCTACACTGCCTATATGTGCTTCTGCACCGCAGCTCTGAGCATCTGCATACGCAATAGGAGAAAGTGAGCACAATGAGGCCGTGACTCACATCTGTCATAGATGATTATGGGCGATGAGTTGTGCCCAGAAGTGTTTGTTCATCTATTTTCTTCACTAGAGGAAGGCTAGGGAATTACTGCAGAATGAAATTACTACACTGGAGGTGTCTAACGTCATTTGAATGTTGCCCTGTTCGGTGTAGGCCAAATGTGATATGGTTTCCAATGACAATATTCAGCGCTGTAAAAAAGATCGTAAAAGTATTAAAAACTATGTTTTTCAGAACTCCAAAAATATTATGGTTATTATTTATGGTCATGCTGTACGTTAGAGCCAGGATTTTGCGGGTTTGTGTTACCACATCTACTGCGGCTCTACATATGAGATGGGATTTTCCTCTTCTGAGCTATCTGTTAAGGTGCAAAGCATGAATTTGGTCTACAGCCAGTTCATCATCTGGTCCACATAGGAGACTGGAAGCAAAAAAGCAAGAAGGAAATGACACAGTTAAAAATAGCAGTTAATGGCTCAGATACAGCAATGGGATGAGCATTGGTCTGTTAGGGGAAGGACACTAGCAGAAATTGTTTGAAAGATAGTAAGGTAGTTCTGCAAGTTTTACTGACAAAAAACAACAAGCATAAAGATGATGCTAAGCGTGAGTCTGAAGATTCCTGTTTGAAAATTCACCACAAGAAGGAAATAATCATAAGCTGGAGATGGGCTTCAAACTCTTGAAGCTGAATGTCAGATAATATTTAAATAGGGCAAGGAAAAGCTGTGAACAAGAAGTCACATCATAATAGAGGAGGGAGAGGCCAGGCTGCAGGGTCATGGATGCATTGCTTGTCTCACTCAGTGAGACAGGTAAATAATCTTTGTACATGTCAGTGTTTCATGCACATTGAAGTACGGATGTTCCTTTATTCAATTCCAAACAAAAGGAAGTAGCAAATATGAAGACAATAGATAATCATCTGGGAAAAAATTGTCTTGTGAAAGTGTGGAGGGGCAGGTGTTGCGCAGTAGAACTTGAGCATATTTCACATCCTTGACATTTGAAAACCAGGAGTAAGCCAAGTTAAAAATGACATCTTTGAAATATGAATATATATACCATTATCCACAGTAAATGAGTAAGAAAATAGCCTCAAATACCTCAGGAAGAAGATGTTACAATTTTGACCTTAATTTGACAGTTATCCACAGGAGCTCAAAGAGATATGCTGAGAGTTTCATTTGGAAATGAGTTAGGTCTGGAACGAAAGGGTAGATTTGTGGCTCTGTGACTCAGATAGCTGCATGTCCAAAGAAGAAAGTGGATGTGGGAATCATAGAGATAGGGGAGTGGAACACTGGGGAGCCCCAAGGCGAGATTAGGACAGGGCAAGAGAACAACCCTTAAAAGTCCAGAAGCAAAGGAATGGAGGGAAAAAAAGAAGGCAAGAGGACATGTCCACACCTGTTTAAGTCCTCTCCCTACAGGAGGAAAACCGAAAAAAAAAAAGTAAAATAAAGAAATTGGGCACATTTTATAATATAACCAACACTAGAAGGTTTCTTATTGTTCACATATTTACCATAGATATACACAAGCTTTTAGGTCCTGAAAATCTATAAAAATTGAAAGGATATCTAGAAATGTTTTCAGAAGTGAGAAGAACATGTTAGTAAAGGGAGTGTTCACAACTGTATGCAGCACGGGGGATTTGGCTTGGTGATTCTTTAGACAGGTGTTTTCAGGCCCTATGTGCCATATCAACATGTGGGAGAACGAATTATTGCTTAAACCTACTGTTAGTTCAGGCAGTGAGCTAACTTAAAGGGGAAAACTTGTGTTTTGTACAGAATTGACCCTTTTTTTTTTATTCTGCAACTGTTGTCCATATATCTGATGAGGATTGGTTTTGAAATGCATCCCAGCTCTGGCTGGATGGAATGTGGACAGGACAAGGGCCCTCCAGGGTTAAAATCAGATAAATGTCTCTTTGAGTGAATGTCCTCAAATGTTTGGAATTCAGAGAATACCACATGAAGTAAATAAAGCCATTACATTCATTGTTAACAGTATTAGGCATCACAGATGTTTCTGCAATGCACAGATTTCTGCATTCTCAAAGAACCTTTTCAGCTGTCCTTGCAATTTTAAGACTAAAATATTCTATTAAAAGAACCAGTGAAAATAAATGAAACATGTAATTATTTTTACAATGGGTAAACTGTTGATTTGTCAAATCACAGAGAAAGGAACTCTAAGATATAATTCTCATTCCAATTTACTAATGTGTTTAAAGAAGTAATCAGAATCTATAAGCCAACCCTCTCTCCCGTGGCCTTTCTGAAGCCTCTTTTATGAACCTATTTTGGGGTTTTTTAATAATTTTTAATCTTCCTGTGCTTTCTCACAGAGATAATTTGAAGATAAAAAAGGAAGTTTAGGGGGACTTAATTTAACAGCTCTCTAGAAACGTGAGGACATAGTAGACCAGTCCAAATTCCCTGAAACTTGGATGTGCCAGACTTTTACAGCTGCATCCTTCTTTATCAATTTATCAAAACCCTTTAGAACTATCTTTGCAGAAAGCAAAGCTGTGAATTATTTATCCCTTTGGATTTGGGCATTTTTACAAATGTCAGTGTAGCTGCAGTGTGCAATGAAGCCAATTTTTTAGCTACCCCCTCTATTATGTGAAATAATAGTGCATCTTCTGTGTGGACACTATCGATACTGGAGTGAATGAGCCATGAAATCAAGGTGTGAATGTCTGTAGAACACTCTGCCTCCCTTCCCTCTCCCCATTTTAGATTTTTTCTTGGATCCAGATTCTTGGTAAAAGAAAAAAAAATTAACACTTGCACAATCTCAAAACTTGTTTCTCAGTATTTTATTATCCCTTAGTTATGAGATTGAGTTTATGTCTATCCTAGATATTATAGAAGGCAACCTTAACCAAAACACATGCCTGATAAATGGCACTTCTAAAGTCATATTACACATGCTCTCATGTTCTGTCATTTTCTACTGTTTAACAAAGGAATAAGTGAGTTTTGTAAGTCAAAACTCTATGTTGCAACCATTGGCTTTGAAGAAAACAAGAAAAACAGGAAAGAAATTTGATTTTCTTTTTCCTTCAGGGTTATCATCTCATGTTTTTTTAGTTACAGGTGAGTTTTAAGTTTACATCACTATATGTGTCTTATGTGGGGGACAGGAGGGAGAGGTAGTCTAAAATGAGACAGAAGAGAATTTGAAAACAAAGGAAAAAAGGACTGTGTAATGATGAGAAACTCCAGAATGGTACTGGATATAACATTTCTGGTAAATGTTTTGTCTCTCTTCTAAGGCCTTAGTGCGAATCGAGATATCATTTTTCAAAATAACATTCATTTCCTGCTACTGGCATATAAAAATCCCTTACATTCTCCTTACTAAACTAGTAATTTCTATCATTTTTGCGGATTATAGTCACTGGCGATTACAAAAAAAATTGACCAGACTATAGTCTGCTTAGTTTTGAGGGCCATACATTGTGCTCATACAACCCCTCCTATACCCACCGCTGTACAAAAGACACTGCAAATGTAGTCTTTGAGATAGAAAAAACATGATTCAAGATGTGCAGCTGCAGTGCTTCCAGTAATCCCAAATCAGCACTGAGTCTATCTGCTGACTTTTGCAGTGTGGCTTGCCACAGGATGGGTGAGGTACTTGTACACCTGTCTCAGGGCCGGGTGATATGCTCAGGTATAGGATTTATTGTTAATATATCCTAAAGTCGTGAAGTAGTTTTTGATGTCCTCCTTTTTCATTCTCTATTAATAAAATCCTTTTAACTATCTGCGCTGCAGCCAACTACATGCTGGGGTGCAGCAAGGAGAGCAGTACCATTTTCATTTGATAAAAACCCCTATTGTTTTCATTGTACCAATAGTAATTTAGTCTTTCTGGGTGTCTGTTGAAAGAGCAAATGTTACTCTTGAAATCTACTTTCAGAAAATGACTGCTAAAATACATTCCAGAAGCAACAGGATCCATAATTCTGATTAAATAGGTTAATGACTTGTCCCTTAGCTTAGCACATATATCACTTTTAGAATAGTTGTGCCAGGCCAAAGGAGTACCATTTCTAGTTGGCTCCATTTTTGTTGCTGGCCTCTCCTGCTCCTGGGATTATTGAAAACTACCTCTCTGACCTTTTTGGATAAGTTAGGATTTTACTTCTTTTCCTTCAGTTCTATCTGTAGTTGTGAGGTGTGTGTGAAATCTTTTTATAAACACCCCTCTTGCTGCTGTTGTGTTCAAGTTAAGGTGGAGGTTGTGGTTTGGCCATTTGCAGTTCTTGGGAGTGAAGCGCCATACAAGACTTTGTAGAAGCCACGAGAATCACTGTCACTCAAAGAAAAGAATAGTTGACAAGTCCCAGATTACTCACCTTGCCTTCTTAAAAAACTCTTCCTCTGTCCTCTTTTGGGATTTTCTTTGCAGACATATATTAAATAAGAGGCCTTTTGATGTACTTTGCTAGCAATTTCTTTTGGTGTCTCAGTATTCCTAAGAGATCTCCACATCCTGGTATGTGTGGATCACTTGGTGGTTTGGATTGGAGACCTGATGTGAGTTTAAAGGAGCTTTATCTAAAGTGACCTGGTCTGCAATGGGACCCCACTGTATTTTGTGTGAATGAGTGGCTTTGTCTTTGAATGCAATATTAACCAAATTATGGGCTCAACACTACTGCTTGCCAACACTCAGAGGAACCCATTTCCAGGTTGGGATAGAATTTACTGTACCAGGAATTAGACTGATGTGCACAGAACCATTTTTGTTTACTCTTAGGTAGTGGGACATTCTCCTTATCTACTGCCAGCCCTACTTTTCAGACAAAAGCTAAATGGTGCAAAAAGAAAAGTGCCTAAAACTATAACAAATAATACTTGGATGAAAGCATGAAGGTCTCCACTGTTTTTACTATCTTGTAGCATTTGTATTTCTTCTGCATCATCAGAAATATCCAGGATATTATTTACTTTAAAAAAACCCCTCTACTTAGCATTTTCTTTACTTACTATAAAAACAAACCAACCAACCTGGAAGTATAATCTCTTTTTGATGTTGTTGTTGTTTGTTTGTTTGTTTGGTTTTTTTTGTGTTTTGTTTTTGTTTTGTTTTGTTTTTTCTGGCCTGGTTTTGCTCACAGATGCTTTGGACTGAATGAGAAAGTTACTACTAATTTACTAGGAGCTAGGCTTTCAGTCATCTACCAGTTGCAAAGAACTCGCAGAAAGATTTACAGATTTGTTACTAAGTCCTTTGAGTATAGAACTGATGCAATTAAAGAAATCTGTGCTTCTCTGCTTATGCTTAACAGTACTTTGCTGACAGGTAAAAGAGTTACACAGATTTCATAGCACTAGCAGAAAGAGCACAGATAATTCCTATTGTTAGCATTATGATGAAAAACTATTCCAGATTGTTTGATCTCCATATTTTCCCATGGATTCTTGAAGTTTTTCCACTTTCATAGTTTCCATGTTGAAGATAGATTCTTTATGAAATAAACATTTTATGTAAGTGTAGTCACTTCACTTTCATTATACTCTTCCCAAAGTGTTCAGTTTTTTGCCAAGAAGCCTTCATTTGAAAAAAAAAAAATCCTCTTTAACTTTTTGCCCTTGTAGACACTTTAAGTTATTTTCTTAGAACAAAAGGCTTTTATGTACAGTAGTATACCAGTAAACTGTAAAGCATTTGACCTGTGATAGAGAAATGGTGTTTGAAAATATCTTCAAACACACCAAACAAGAAAAATATATGGGACAAAAACTTCCATAAACCTTTGAACTGTAGGTTTTCTTTGGGAATTTTGGTCTCTTAACATGAAAGAAGAGATTAGTTACATATATGTAACTAATACAGAATTGATTCCCCAAAATATTACTGAAGAATTTCTCTTCATACAGAATAGAAGTGCAGAGTTTAATGGATGTATTCATGGAAAGCCTAGTCCATGTACATAAATATTATTTCACAGTTTTAAGTATAAATCACATAGAAAGCATGTAGACTGCATTTATATTAAATGCTATATTTCAAATACATTTGCCATGACATAAACAATGTTAAATTTTATGTTTCTATGGGAATTGGTATACAATGTAAAGGAAAAAGAAGTAATGTTGTTCTATCAGCACCTAAGACTATTTTGAAATGGTCAATATCCACCCCATGCATTTATGTTGACATCTTTAATATGATCATGTAGCATCCATCAGCCCATCTTACAAGCAAGGTGATAAAAAAGTAGATAGTTTGAACTGGCATTCTTTGACTAATTGCAGATAGTTTTAAAATTCATCTGTTTAGCTAACGGAAGCAGGAGATGTTTTTTTCCAGCTGTGGTAGATAAAGGTTTTCCCTTGTAGTTGCCTGCAGATTTTATGGCTCTAACCAAACCACAGCAAAGTTTTATCGCATCCTACTAAACTCACAACATCTGAGGCTGCTGAAGCCCCAGACTGCTAGGTCTCCTGAGACAAGGGCAGGCTGTGGTCCTGGAGGAATAGTGAAGTGGTGAAGCTCTGCAATGCTTTTTCAAAATGTGCCAGTTGCAGCTCAGCAGTCAGCTCATCACTGCCAGGGCAACCATGCTCATGGAACAGGGAGAGGTTTTGCTGAGCTGCACCAGTGAGATACAGGAACTGGGAAGGGATTATAAAAATAAATGGGTTGCTGAAGAAGGAGCAGTAAAGTAGCATCTTTCTAGCTAATGACTGAGAAATCTAGATAAACATTGCCAAAATGTGCTGAGGATTTAAAATAATCGATTTTTCCCTCTTACCCATTCTTTTTTGCGTACTTTAAAGAGTTTTACAGGTGTAGCTCAACAGCTTGTTAGTGCTTTGTATCCCTCCTAACACAAATGACAGGAGGTAGAATGCTTTTTCAAGACCTCAGCAGCATCAGACTTTGCCTAATAAATTCTGAATTTTTAGTTGTTGTTCTGCAGAGATATGCTCAGGTGTTTCCTGTATATCTCTGGAAATACCTGTATAGCTGTAGTGAAGCTGAAAAAAATCAATCACCAACAAAATTATAAATGCCAAGACACCTGGCATTATGAACCCAAACCCCTCAGATTTTGCCTGTTACTCAGACAAGGTGATTTATGGAAACATGATCTCACTCCTCATATAGGCAGTATGATGAGAGCTGCCCTCCCCTCACCCTACACTCATTGACCTTCGAATGGGTTTTAGCTCAGATTATCAACAGTGATGACATATCTCACCAGAAATCCTCAATCTCACAATTAAAAGACCAAATATATATAATTTGCTGGAGAAAAATGTGAACCAAAGTACTTATGGGAGGATGAAAGCCTGAACACTAGAAATATTGAGACAAAGCAGTAAAAACAGGAAAAGAGAGAGGAGATGGTTTTGCTTTTACAAATAACCCTGCTTGTGTAAACAGAAATGCAATGAGAAGAGCCAACATAGTGGGCTACTCCTAGTACATGTACTTTTGCTTATTTCTTGGAATTAGACAAGAGTACCTAATCTCAGTGCTAACAAAAAATCAATGACAATAAATGAAAATAAAGGATGACATTTTGTTTCTAGTTCACTTGTGTAAGAATTTTCATTTCTTATTTTTATTCACCTATTAATGCATGGGTATTTTACTGAGAACTGAAACCAACCATAAACTGATTATTAACATGGATAAAAGGGGGCTATGACACATGTGAATAAAGACATTATTGTTTCAGGTACAAATGTAGGATTTGAAGATTGAACGCAAACTCAGGAGGGATTTGATGATTGTGAGGTTGTGTGCAAATCCTCAGGGTTACTTGATCATAATGCTTTAAGGATCTCAATTCCAGATTTGTTAACTCAGAAGAAAAGTGATAACGTACCTCTGACCAAAAGGGAACTACTTTATTGCCAGAGTTCCTGCTTTGTGGGATAAGAGCCCACAAAGGCAAGGAAGTGTATTAAATCATGGAGGTTTGGACTGCCTGTTTTAAGCCAATATTACATTCTTACCAGGAAACACTATATATTTGATAGGATTTGTTAAAAGAGACCATATAGAAAGTTGTTTAAAGACTGAGAAGTCTATGAGAAAATTTTGAGACATGAGGTACTAGCCAATGAACAGCAGCATTGAAGGATTTTTAAGGCTTGTTGCAACCTGTCAAAACCCTCCAGACCAGACAAAGCAAAAATTTTATTGCTACTAGTTCAACAAATATAGATTTCTGAAACAAATATGAATTAATTTATTTTCAGAAGGAGAGCACTATCATCATTATAGTCAGTAGCATCCAAATATTTTTTATGAGGTTGCATGTTTGATATTTTTCTATGATGGAGGGAAGGTGTCATGCTACAGCCCTACTCCTGCTGGCATTTCTGGAGGTAATGGCTTTGCTTACTTACATGCATAATCAAAGATGTACATGCCAAGAAACACCACTGTGCATTTCTGGACTGCCTTTCTGTTTCTGCTCAGTAAATTCAATAATTTCAGGAAAGGGTACACTTCATTGTTAGTGATTTACTGGTTGCTGTACAATATAAGCAGTATATATGCAATAGATTTATTTGGATATGTCCTATGCAAGTAAAGGAAAGAGTCTGAGATGTGCTGACAGATGGTGGTTAAGACTCATCCATTGTCATTTCTCAAAATCTCCCACTCCTGCTAGGAAAGATGGCAGTGAGAGCAAGCCCAAGTGCAAAAAAGTATTTTCATGTGATTTTCACTATTATGAAATAGTAGTCTTATAGCAAATTTTACTAACCTCTCAAATAATTTGTTTTTGGAATGTGGCAAGTATAGCATAGTGTTCACTGATAGTCATATTGTAGTGTTTGTGAATTTAAGTGATTTAATCTGAGGTAGGAGTTTAGACATACAATTTTTGCTCCTTTAAATCTTCAAATAATGGTTAAAAAGTGTGGTTAAACACCCACAGAAAAGACCAATGATGCCTACTGAAAAGACTCCAACTGACATTTAGAAAAGTAAAACACAGTTTAGTGATAACTTGTTATGAATATTTGCATATTGCCATCTGAAGGCTTGAGATGTAGGTCTGTGTGAAAATCATGAAGTTCAGCATGGCCAAGTGTAAGGTCCTGCACCTGGGTTGGGGCAATTCCAAGTGTAAATACAGGCTGGATGAGGAACGGATTTAGAGGAGCCCTGGGGCAAAACACTGGGGGATGCTTGTGGATGAAAGGGTCTACACGGTGTGGCAAGACACTCTTGCAGTCTAGAAAACCAAGCAGGTTCTGGGCTGCATTAAAGCAGGAAGACCAGCAGGTCGAGGGGTGTGATTCTATTCCTCTGCTCTGCTCTTGTAAGACTCCCCTTGGACCACTGCATCCAGATCTGGGCTCTCCAGGACAAGAAAGACGTGGACTTGATGCAATAAGTCCAGAGTAGGGTCACAAAGATGATAAGGGAGCTGGAGCACCTTTCCTATGAAGACAGGTTGAGAGAGTTGGGGCTGTTCGGCTTGGAGCAGAGAAGAGTCCAGAGGCACCTTGTAGCACCTTCTGATACCTTAAGGCAGCTACAAGAAATGTGGGGAGTGACTTTTCACAAGGGCATATTTGACAGGACAAGGGGAATGACTTCAAGCCAAACGAGATAAGACATTAGGATGAAATTCTCTACTGTGAGGGTGGTGATACACTGGAACATGTTGCACATAGAAGCTGTGGATGCCCATCCCTGGAAGAGTTCAAGGCCAGGTTGGATGGGGTTTGGAACAACCAGGTCAAGTGGAAAGTGTTCTTGCCCATGGAAGGGGTGTTTGAACCAGATGATCTTTAAGGTCCCTTCCAGCCCAAACCATACTATGATTCCATGATTCTATGATTTTTATTAAAATGTCATTTTAAAGCTAATTTTCTTGTTAAATTTTGCCTTGGAGAGGAAAGGTCTGACAATGATTAGAAAAAGGGGGATGAAATCAAGGTGTCCACAGGGCTATCAGAGATGTGGGTGGATTGGAGCCAGGCCCAGCCAATAGAAGCTGTCTGTAGACTGAGACACCAAACAATCCTTATACACCACTGACACATCTGGCAACCCCAGGTCCCTTGTTTTTGGGACAGAGCTGGCATATGCCAGCCTTCCCATGGCAGTCTCCATGGAGAGGAGCCATTGTTTTCTCTCCTTAAAATATCTGCTCATACTGTTACATCCTTCCTGCTTCTTTTCTTGTAAGTCCACAATACATTTCTCCTTGCCATTGGTATCCAGGGGATTAAAACAAAGATAAAAAAGGAGACATAAAATATGAGTGCACATTGTCATAGTAACTATCTGTATCGTTGTGTGTGTGTGGATATACATTTCATAATCCAGTTTCCTCTTTAGCTGGAGATCAAGGCACCTGTGCTGCTATTCACAAGGCAGTCTGTACGGAAAAAAATATTGTTTTTACACTGTGGTTGAGTACACTTACAGTCCCTAAGTTGAAGGCTGTCAGAGTGTTTTTCTCTTCATCTGTTTAGTGTTTATCTAAATACTGATTTACATTTAATAAAAAAGATTCTCTTTTCGTCCCAAGGGGAAGGACAGCCAACAGATGGATCACAAGAAATGTCCTTAACCACTTAGGGTGTTTTGACATCTCGCTGAAGATTGCTTCATTATCAGTGAAATGAAATTCTTCTCTGCTTGTCTGGCAACTTAGATTATTTAGAGAAAGCTATTACTATGACAAAGATACTATGAAATACAAGTTTCTGAGCTACTGAATTATAATGTTTTTGAGATGCTTTATGTTAGCACTTATTAGAAAAAAAAAATTCTTAAATTTTCTTCTTGAATACCATTCATGTAGACATTTTACTCAAAGATTAAGGCTTCAAAATTTCCGTTCAAATATTGATTTCATAATAACAATAAAATCCTCATAAAGTAGGTCAGATGGAATCACTTTAGACACCTTGTTAGATTTTCTTTTGCTTTCACTTTATTTTGCCATAAACCCTAAACTTTTATTTCTCAAACCAGTTTGTGCAGTAAAGAAGAATGAATTCTACACACCTCCCAAATTACACTTATATCTGATAAGACAATGGAAAAAATCAATAATCTATGAAAATTGTAATACATACTGAAAGATTGTAGTTAGTTTCTCTCATTGTCTAAATAATGACAATAATAACCTTTCAATTCCAACACACAAAAGATGTGTATATTCACCACAAAATTACTTCTAGAAACTACAGATAAATTAAGATAAATAAGAAAATGTTTTTAAGGTGTTAAAGAAGTAACCATTCTACCAATTAAAATATGAGGCTCTGCTGTGAGGTTGACAGCTAACCAGGTACACAGATGATTGTTTAGGGTAATTCTTTATTCTGTCCTCAACAACAGGTGTAAAGTTGACTTAATTCTTTGTGTTAAGTGTTTTCAATTCTAAATTAACATACCAGTAAATGATGATACCTACAATGAAGTACTATGAACTGATACTTTTGTAGAAGATGGAAGAAAACATTGGACTGGATGAAAAAGAAGAATTCTGAAAGAACATTTGGGTATGTCTTGGTATACTTCTCTTGAGCATGCAATAGAAACAAAGCAAAATCTTCCTAAAACACTCATGAAAATATATTTGGATATCCCAGAACAATTTACAGCCAGATGGTTGTCCCATGTCCTTCAGCAGCTCCATAGCCACCAGGCAGTGGGCTGCTATAGGGCAACTGTGACTCCCTCCTCTCCCTTGTTTTTTTTTGCCAAACAGTTGCTAAAAAATATCTTATCTGTTTTTGACATCCATCCAGCTCTAATAAACTACAATACCAATAAAGTCTGTCAAAAGACAAATGGAACATGCTACCTAGAAAAAGGCATCTGAATGAAACACAGAGCTCCAAGCTTGGATCTTTTTCCAGACCTTTAGTCAGGGACTGTATATTTCCCCACTAATATGCTGTAACAGCTAGATCTTTATTATGGCCTGTAATCACAGCTTTTTGGAAGACACATGTGGTACTGCAGGAGAACTAAAGCATTGTGTCAGCTCCTGCTGCCAAACAAAGTTGTTCTTGGCATCAAGTCACTTGTATGTGAACAGTGATTGAAACTGCTGTCCAAAGTCAGAGGTCGAAGATAAAACATAAAGCGCTGAAAAGCTTAAGCGCTAGAGAGAAGGATCTTCATTTTTTGAAGGACTAGTTGTGTGTCAGGATCTTTGAAAATACTATTTTCTGCTCTTTATGTGAAATTCCCAATGTTTTCCAGTGAATGTATTTCAGTTCATTGCTTATATGGCCTGAGAGAGGAAATTATCTAAGCAAGCTGCCTCTGTAGTCTTTCAGCTTCAGATTTAATTTTAAACTAGTTTAACTTTTTTTTTTTAAGCTCTTGATTTTGTAAATCTGTAAAAGAATATGCTTAACACATTTTTTTAAATAAATTTATTGATGTTTTACGTCCTTCCAAAAAATTCATGGTAGATTTTACATAGCAGATTTTTCTATCATGGTCACTTTGAGATCAACTATCCTTGCAGGACTGCTGCAGACCAAGGCTTCTTATCATTATATTGTTTCTTAACCTGAAGAATCTCAAAACACTGTATAAGCTTTGACCCCAGAGCTGTGCACCCAGGCAGTTTAATTATGTGTCTTGAAGAGGTTTGTGAACACGCTTTGGCTTTTGGTTTCCTTCGGCTGACTGAAGCATTCAGTAATGTTCTCAGATAGATACCAGGAGAAGTATATTTTCTTACCAGCAACTATAAAAAGATGTACCCATTAAAGGAGACAAATTATGGCATTTCTTCACTGAGTCCAGGGAGGTACTAAGGTCACATGTATCTTCATAAAAAAATTATGTTATTTTGTTCCTTAGGGTGTTATGAACTGGAGTGAAGAAATGTCATTAACACATTCTGTGCCTAGATGATGAACTTTGATCACTGCTCCTTTTATGGGATTTTAAAAATTTTCCATGACTGGATAATTTCCCTAAGAAAATACATTTTATAGATGATAGTAGCACTGTACTTTAAATGGCAATACACAAAGATGCCTTTATCACAGACTGGAAACCACCTGACAGTGATGGTAATGATCACAGTCTAAAAGCCAGCAGCAACCAATACTCATAATTTATCCATACAACTTGATGTTAACACTAGCAAATCAGCCAACTGTACTCAAAGCTATTTGAATGTTTACTGTTTCTTTTAAGTGCCCTCACTCATAATAGCTTTCATGAAAGTATGTTAGGTTTTGTGATACTCTCTGATTTTTGTGATTTTTTCTACTGATCTAAATGATTCTATTGTTTAAAGCCTTTCATAGGATTACTTGGAGTAAAATGAAATAAGTAGTTTAATACCTTTTATTATAATAGCACAAGGGATACTCACATTCTTTACACTCTATTTCTCTCAATCTTTGTAATTATGTAATATTGAATCTATGGCGATTTTATGTGAGAAAAGGAACTAGAGATATTTTACTGTCCTCATTTTAGTCATTGTGATATTTTATTGGCAAAAGTCTACTCATACAAAACATTACTTTCTGAAAGTAATGCACACAAAATTGCCGATCGAGTACATGAAAAAGGAATAGTGACTTCCCTGGTATTAAATATGGACTAATATATTTTGCGTTCTTCATGCTTATTGCTTTGTCTTGTTGTGAATGCATGGTCTCTGAGTGCTCTGAATTTTAAATGAAATCTTAAAAGTTGATCAGCTTTGCTTGTAGTCAGCTATAGTCCTCCACGAAACAAAATCATATAAACCTGCAATCACTAAAGGGGAAGCCTGAGTCCTGCGGTCAGCTCTTGATGGTTTACTCCTTATCTCACAGTTTAATATGCATTTCTTTTGGTGTTTGGCTGTAGATATACAAGTATGTAAGGAGAAGTGAGGAGAACGACTGAGAACTAGACTTAACTAGAGAGGAAAAGCCATTGAGGAATGAATGAAATGAAAAGAAGAATTTTTTATGCACAAATGGGAAGAGGGGTAATGTTTCTTCTTCTGATCAAGTGCAGCCCACATTGTGCTTATAAGTGGTACCATTAAAGGAAACAGGAAAATGCAAGTAAAATGGGTTAAATTATAAAAATTATAAACTTGCCTCTAGGAAGAAGACAGAAATAGGGGAAAAAAACGGTATGGGCCAGGTCTATATTTAGTACAGAAAAACATGATTATTCTACTGCTTAGGATGAGCATCCTTGGTCACTCATTTAGACTTTAGCTCCATGGTTCCCTCTACATGAAGGCTAAGATTTTGATAAAGGCCTTGTCATGAATGAGCACTTATGCTTTGCTCTTTTCACTGCAGCTAGATTACACCCAGATTATGTATCTCTGCTTTTCTCCTGACACATGTATGGCTGGTGGTAGTATAGCACCTCCACGTAGGCTGGGTCTGTGCCAGGCTGCCCTGAGGAAAGTATGTATACTTGTGTGACCTAAACTCCCAGCTGCTGGGAGAGACGTGCTGCAAGGGATAGGCTTGGACAGTGACAAAACTGTTCCTCTCCCATCTGCAATGTCAATAATGTCAATGTTTTAAATATGTCCAAATACATAGGCGTATCTCTAATCAACAGAGGTTGAAAAGAAGGGTGGCACTTAGCCTACTTTTTCCTCCTTAATTCTTATCAGAAGGATGAGAGTGGAAGCTGCTGCAGGCAAAATATTCATGGTGTGAATATATTTGCTAAAACATAAATGACTGTGAATTGGTTTAAAACTCTTGTGACCATAGCAAAACAGGGGGTCTCATTTTTGTCTCAAGTGAGAGTGACTGAGAGGAACTGTGCAGGTCAGTGAAAGTATACAGAAGGGATGAGTTTTGATGAAGAGATGTCTTCCGCTAGTTTTCACCATCTGCAAATCCAATATATAGTCATCTTATGGAAACCTGGCCAATGTTCCTCTACAAGCAGAAACTGAGAAGTTACATGAGACAAGAAGTGGCTACCACTTAAGTTAACCTCAAAACTTGTGGCTTTCATTATTTTGGACAAAAAAAATGCCTCTTTAGAGAATAGACTAAAAGCTTTTGCATGTTTTCTTTTAATTCTAGGGCTACTTGATGTATACAAGAGTGATATACAAGAGTATATACTCAAGCTTAAAGAGGGAGCTTTTAAAAAAACATGCCCATACACATATGCTCACACACATACACGCACGCTCATACATTTCAATTACTTTGCATTTCTTAAATAAATATTTCATAAAATTAAGTTTTGCAGGAAAATGAAGCTGTTATTTTGCTATTGCTGTGTATTCAGAGGTTTTTCCTGGCAGTGTATCATTTACAGAATCCTGAATTCTCATTCAGCAGTCAATAGGAAACTGATAGCAATCTTGTTATCTGTTTTAATAAAAACTTAGTGTCCTTTCTTTCCCTCTACTCTTACAGAATTTTCCAGTTTAGTTTTTAGGGGTTTTTTTGTTGTTGTTGTTTTTGTTTGGGGTTTTTGTTGTTGTTGTTCTTTTGTTTTTTCCTGAAAACTACTGGTCATCTAGCAAACTAGATCATATTGTCTTAATTCTTGGAGAAAGGTATTGAACAATTTTACTGTTATAAAAGTGAGTGTAGACTGGACAAGTAGCATGTTTGTAAGGCTTTAACAGTTAATCACAGAGAAAATGTCCTTAGCACATTCAGTTCTGTCAAATGCTTCATTGTACCTTTGTAAAGCATTAATCAAAGGCAGCATAACAAATTAGAATAAAATATATTGTCAAGATTTGTCTCTTTTTCTCTCTCTCTTGTTGTTGTTATTGTTGCGTGTAGCATCTATTAAGATCCTGGTTTTTGCAGAATGTTTTTTTTCCTAAGGTAAGGAGTGCATCAGTTATGTCAAGACCTACCATACATGTTTTTGACATGGCTGGAAAGGATATTATTTTGTTGACTGAAGTGGTCTGCAAAAACATATCAAAACAGACTCCTTACACTTCCTTTCCCTTCCCTAGAATATAATTTAAGTAAACGTAGTCTTTTAGGTATTGATGAAAAACCATTCATTGATTTCAGAGGCCTGAAGTGTAAAGTGGAGCTCACTCTAAGCAAGGAAAGGCAGAATTTATTTTTTTTTCTTTGCAATCCACGTGTTCTTCAATGTGTGAATGTGTAAGCCAGACCACAAATACAGACCTGGTACGTTTTTATTCAGGTGTATTTTCTCAAGGTCAAGTGTATTTACCTTTGATTTATGCAGGTAAATCCACCATGCTGACTGCTCACAGTCCATTTTCAGCTAAGCAAATTCAGAATGCAGCTTCATTCACTGTATTTTAAAATAGTAGGAGAGCTTGTAGACTTTGTGAAGCCCAAACATAGATTGTCCCTGACTACCAAGTGTGGAAGTCTCGCACCTTGACCCAAAAAGCAGCTGAAACAATCAAATCTCATGGCCATGTTCCACCAGGGTGAAAATCCCTTATTGGAACATGGACCTGGACTGATAGGGCACCCTTTTCAGTGAAATTTTTCCAATATTAGTCTTTTTGAGCAAGGCTTCGGTACTCCATCTCTACATAATAAGAACCGAGGTTATGCAAAGAAAGTGGAAGTAAAACCTTGAGGAAATTTTAATTAATTTTGAGAGCTGGGTCTGGAGATTGTTGCTCCATTTGTCCAAATTACATTCTTTTTCCTCAGGTTGCTGAGCTCTAGGCAGAAACAAAGTGCTGCTGCAGTCTGGGAGCTGCATCTCCTGATATTTAATTTCAGAGTCAGAGTTTGGAGACAGGAGAGGTCATTCCAGACCCTCCCAGGAGCTGAACTTCACCTTCCAGTGTGTTTCCTAGAGTTGTGTTATGTATAGTGCCTTCTACTTGGAATTTTGTCAGCCTAATGACTAATGTTACTACACATAATATCTGCCATTACGTGAGCAACAACTTTTTTTTCATTGATTTAAAAGATTAATATTTACAATGGATTGAAAATAATACAGAGAATCATAGTTCTGGGAACAATTCCTTTTTAAGGGTGGCAAAAAAAAGAGTGTAATGACTATTTTAAATTTCAAATAATATAAACTCTAAATTTTAAAAACTATCACATTCCGCTTCAGGGCAGAGATGTTGATTCTTTCTTGATTTTTCTTGATTGGTTCAATTTTTAATGCGTGAAGTTGCTTTATTTTTTTTGTATAACCTTTGGCATTTCAGATTATACTGTACATTGACCAAGTTGAGTAACTCTGTAACTCGTGTAACTTAGGCATTTAATACAAGAATTTTATCAGAAGTTTGTGATATTAAAGATATACTTCTGTTTCCAGGAAACTGTATCAGTTTTCCAGCCAGACACCGGAAGAGTTATAATCAAATAAACATCTTACAATGGCAATTAAGAGACCTAAATAAGTCTACAAATATAATTTAATCTTTTGTCCAATCTTTACCTGTAAAAACAAGTACAAATTAAACAGTCTTAGTATCATTATTGTTTTGTTCAAGACCGCTTTTCCTCCATATTCCATCATTTGAAATTTATCGTATTGAATGGGAAATGGACCAAGATGGAAGTTGGCTTTCCCGATAACACATTCAAACAACAGCAAAAGGGAAATATGGCTATTTTATTGTAACCAGTTCAAAGGAACATATTTTTTTGTGGGGGTCAGAGTGGTAAGTCCTAGCTTCTCCCCTCCCTCCCCAGTCCGCCTCCCCTAAAACATAAAAATTAATCAAGGAGTCAGAAAACACAACCTTACTCAAAATAAAACTATGAAACTAAGAAAATTGTAGGTCAGTACACTCACATCTACTCCTACGAGATCATTGGATAGAATTCATTAGGCTTGCTCCTAAAATCTTCTGTCTGAGGAGGCTGAGGAGAGCAGTAGCAGATACCTAAGGAAGACGTGCAAGGAGGGCTTTGCATGCTATTACTAATCAGCCAGAGGACTTTATTATTATTCTATGTAAATGCTCAGAAATAGTCTGAGCCTTGCACAGAAAGGGTATTATGAGTCAAGCAAAGAAATGCTGAAAAATATGAAAGTCCTGCAAGAGGAGACAAATTTTTTATATGTGTTCACGCACAGGAGGATTTCTTTTTTCAGCTAAAGGATAGAGAGGGTGTCCTCAGAGTTTCAGCCCAAAGAAATTGTTCAGGCTTTAAGAATTGTTCTTTTAAAGCTGCCTTGTTAATGATAGCAGCTAGCAGATAATACACATCAATGACTTCAGCTTAGACAATTGGGATTTGAATGTTCCACTGCCACATATCCTTTTCAAGCAAACTATTCATATAATGGAGCTTTTTTTTTTTTTTTTTGGATTTGGGAAGTGCTATCAAACTGGGACCTCTTAATTTAAAAGGATTCTTTCTAAACCTTGTTAAGGAGTATAAGAATAACACAATGTGAAACTGATTTCCCCTAAAAGATAGAACAGTAATGTAATGAAAATGAAGCGGTGGTGTCGCAGATTGTAATCTTTCTGAAGAATAAAAAAGCCAGAGTTGAAAGTGAAATGCTGGCATATGCTGTCTAAGATGAAAGGTACTGCAAAAGGTATTGGTATTTTGACCTAATGGAAGATGTGAAAAGAATAATGAGGTTACATGACCTCACACTAGTTTTCAAATCAGTGCTTTCTTAAAGGAGCATTTTGTTGTCAGCAGCTGTCTACCAATTAGATTATCTAATGAAACACACACTCAAAACCAGTGGTCTCCATTCTTCCTTCCTTTCTATTTGTAAAATAAAAATCAGAAGAAAGGCATCATCTTAGCTTCAAGTATGCTTTAGATGGATTTAAAGTAAGCTAATTTGAAAAGATAGTAAATAATCCTCCACCACTCAGTTGCTGGTTTTACATTCCTCTGCAATTATCTTTAAATAAGTATTTTTAAGCACATTTAATATGTTGTGGTTTTTTCTTCCTTTACTACTTAATGCCTCAGAGAAAAATGACATTTCTGTAAGGAAACCTAAGTCATTATTCTTTGCCTTTGGGGACATGTTCAAGGAGACGTCTGAATTGTTCAGGAATTATAAGTGCCAGCCAATGCAGGTTTTCACTGTGCTTCCCTGCCCTGCATGCTCTCACTGCTTCAAAGTAAATAGTGGCATCCTGTCAGCCACCCCTTGATCAATGTCTTTATGGTGACACAATAAGCTCCATGAAAACACAACGAGAAAAGATGAAGGTGATTAATGATGGTGTAAAAATCGCAATAAGAAAGAGATGAGGGGATAAAAACAAACTTGTACCTCAGGATCCCATGGATGTATATTTGTGCAAGGATTGGGCTGACATTTAAGTAAGAGGTTGCATACCCTGCTTTATCCCCACCCTTAAACATCACCCTTTTTACCTTATTAGCAATTACTTCAAGTCTCTCTGTAAAAGGAAGAAGTCTTTGCAGCTCATTTTTCTAAGCCACTTAAGGATCATTACTCTAGCACTAAGGAAATGTTTTATTCATTTTGCCACAGACCAATTTCTTTGCTAAGACTTTTGTAACAAAATGCTGCACAACTTAGCAGAGGTGTGATTGATTAAGCAAGAAGGGACAGAATTTGGACACCCTGATGAAATTTTCCCTCAGTCTGCTCAGTTAACATCAATCAGTTTTATTTGGGTAGTAACCCTTGAATACTAACTAGGTGATTTCATCCATTGGAGAAAAAATGGGTGACAATACCCTTAGGTTAAAATTACTTGAACATTTTGCTCTTGAATAATTTATATCTGTTAGTGATAGTATGCCTCTTCACAACTGTCCTCTTTGTTTTTTGCTAGGGTGCTATCCATGCAGGCAGCATTGGTCTGAAGCAGAAAGTCATGGTCCTCTGAGAGTGAGTGTAACCAGTAGCGCAGGTGCAATTTGTGCAAGCACAATTAGGTGGTGTCCTCAGCCAAAAGTGCCATGTTAACAAAGCCCCCACACAATCAGAAGAATAGCATGGGGTCCAGAGTTGCAGAGGTGCAGGTTTGATGGTCCGAGTTGTCCTGCTGCAGCCCCAGACCAGAAGTTGCCTTCCCACTGGCTGCAGGTGTGCCCTGACTGCTAAATCTGGGACTTCACAGAGTTTAGCTCTTCCCAGCACACCTGTGAACGTGCCCTGTACCTGGTATCAGCAGGCACGCTTGTTTTCTTCCACCAAGGAGCTTTTTCAAGTAGCCTATCCACTTGGAGGGGAAAAGACAGAATAGTCTTTGGCTGACAAAAATATTTGGTAGATTGCTTTGGCTACCTATCAAAGAGAGAAAAAAGCTGCCTGATTCTTAAACCAAAGTGTAACTTTCTAGACTGAAATCAACAGACTTATCATTACAGAAGTTAGTGATGCCCTTTTCTTCACCAAAAGGCTGGTCAACACGCTGGGAAAGGCTGACTGTCAAAGTGGTTGAGTCCTTAACCCTGGAAGCTTTCAAAAGCTGTGTGGATGTGGCACTTAGAGACATGATTTATGGGGTCTATGGTGGTAGGACTATGCTGATGGTTGGACATGATGATATTAAGGGTCTTTTTCAACCTTTATGATTCTATGGTTTTATTTTTCAGTGTTGGACCTGTCAGAGTTAGGTTAATTGTTGAACTTGATTATCTTAGAGGTCTTTCCCAACCCTAATGACTCCAAGATTCACTTTATATTATAAAATGTTTAATGATTCAGTCTAAATTATACACATCTGTCTCTTATTAATGAGATTCATAAATGCTATCCACATAGAACAAAGCAAAATATTTTGATTTTAATTTTTAGACCTAAAGGGTGATAATTCTACAGAAAACTTGTATAACAATGATGAAATTTCACTTATTATGTCATGTCTCATCATGTAAAGTAACCAAGTGCCTTTCTGTAGGTCATCAAAATCCAGGGCTCATTTTGGTGCCTTTTTTGCCTGTCTCATCTTTGAGTATTCCACTCAACCTGCTAAAAGGTTTCTATCTTGAGTTTAGCTGGTTTTAACACCCTGTAGCACCAGTGGACTGGAAAAAAAAATAAAATTCTTGGATATTTGGTTGAGGAGAATGTGATACAATTTAGATTGAATGTACTCTGGACCTCTTTAGGTGCACTTGAGTCAAAGAGAATTGATTTGTATTGGACAAATGTGTAAAATTATATAATGAGCTGACCTTTGTAGCAGAAATACATGGCTCGTTCTGAGGTGCAGATTTCCCTGCGATAATATATTTCTGAAAAGAAAATAGAGGGGAATAGGTAACCAGACCACATCAGTCAGAGTAGGCTAACTGGGCCAGGAATGTGTCGTCTTGAATTTCCCTTCTGTCAGAAACACCTTATGTTATCAGCAAAGAGGAAAACCAATTACCATTGCTTTTACATTTCTACATGATATAAAAGCTAAAGAAAGAAAAAAAATTCTTTTATTAGATATTCAGTTAAAAGTCTCCACTGGACCAGAAGGAGTTTTCTTCACCTCATGAAACATGAACAGTTTTAAAGAGCTACATTTAAGCTGCTATTACTTACATTGTCTTGCTCCAGAAACAGCTTGACAGCTGTTAGAAAGGAAAACAGTTGTGTGCTGTAAAGACCTATCCACAGGACTTGTCCTAACAACAGTGGATACCTGATACCCATTGGCCCAGTCTTTTAAAGTCTTTCATATATCAGTCAGAAGGGCAAAGAAAATTTGCTGGTGCAAAGCCTTATCTTGCAGAACATATAGATCATGCTACATTCTGCTCAGCAGAGCTGCCACACACAGCCACCATAACACTGTGCAGTTGGTGCCACTGTGAGATGGAAGGACAAAGAGGCTTCCCTGGCTGGGTGAGAAGAGTGCTAGGTGTCCTTTAGGCAGCAGTGGTGATCCAAAGCTCTCTTGGGACAAGCAGGATGATGTTTTATCAATTTTTCCTTTGAGTTTTAACACATCTTCAGAGACACCTGATGGCCTGTGTGAATTCTGGGTGATTTTGAAAAATGCATGCTCTAATTCAGATGATGAAACGACCACCAGGAGCATCAGGAACAACAGGTGGGAAAACTAATTATACACTTAACAATCTCATCCCTATTCCTCAAGTAACTATGAGGCAATTGGACCTTTTTGATGGGGGGTTTCTCTTTTATTTATGTGTGTTTTTCTCATTGCTCATACCATTGATACAGGTGTCTGATGGACTTGTGTGCTACAAAAACCTGTAACTACTGCTTATGATAATGATGTGCTGGTGGTGACTGAGGCAGTGCTTCCGGGTGAGTTGTGGGACAACTTCCTTCTTCTGCCCAGATGGATTACCTGCCTGCCTGCCAGCCACAAGAGACTGTGCTCTCATGGTCTCTTCTGGATCACCTATAAGAAAGAAAAACACATTAGTAACTGTATTAAGGATCTCTTCCTTGTGATTTTTTAAATCCACTTATGTACTTCTTTCAAACTATTCCTTCATCTGCCTTGTAATAGGACATCAAATCTGAAGGTATGGTAGACACACAAGGGCATAGTAAGCTGATCTGGATATGGCAAGAGTGTCTATTTGGATCTCAAGGAAGAGAGAATATTTAATATGGGAGGTTGCCCTGTTGTGTTTCTCATTTGTATGTGCGCACATGCACACAGAGATGTATAGGCACTTACACATGTGCAAGCTATTTCTGTAGAGTCAGATGGAATTTGGATCAAGACACAAATCATCTAAAACATCAAGCTCTCTTCTTAGTCGAAAAATGACCTTTACACAAGTTAAATGCACCTTTTCAAGTGACAGCTCATGGAATGAGAGGTAGCAGACTTGAGAAACTTGCTGACAAATGCCATCCTTGTTTTATTTCAAGGATCTAGGGCAAAGGGCATGTTGGAAATTATTAGGCCAGAAAAAAATTGACATGTCAGACAGCCAGGCATTTAAGGTCCACAGAAGAGTTTTGGGGAAAAGATATTAATTCCTTAGAGTTATATTCTGAAACTTTGACATGTAATAATTTTTTAATCTATTGTTTTTGAATTTCAGTATAGTATGCACAGATTCTAAATGCAGTAAATTCCTCTTAATTGGAGCAGATTGGAGAACAACTAACACCCTGATTAAGGAAAGACACCCCTAACAACAAGTCTGACAAAATTACTCTCTGAATTTTTACCTGACTGAACTGACCAATTTTCTGCCATGCCTGAAAGTCCACAACATTTATTGCCATGAGAGAAAAGCAAAATCTTCAAAGTCAGGTGAAATACTCTGTTCTGTATAAAAAAGATTTTTAAGGTGAGAAATTTCTATAAAAAGAGACTTAAATTTAGAATATATTGTTGGCACAACTTGATTTATTTAATCTGACCTGAATTGAATTTTTAAAAATAAAAATGTGAACACATCTTTTATTTTTAAGCTAATCACAAAGACAGTTAGAACTCTTTTACATTGCACTTGCCAGCACTTGTTTATAATTTTTAAGAAAAGTGAATTTCTAGCTTCAAAGCAGCTCTATTTTTGAAGCATTTATATGCAACACTAATCTAATAAGTCACATGACAATCCAGGTACTACATAACCCTGAGGGGTTTTTGCAGGCCTTTGGTGGGTTGCAAAATAGAGGATTTGTTCATTTACTTGCTAGGTGCTATCTACTTCTATACACATTACAATATTGAAATTATTTCCCAGGAACACACTTTTACTCACTAGAAATAATATTGGGCTATGGTGCAATTAAAGTAAGATAAAATGTACGGAGAATATAGCTAAAAAAAACGTAAGTACAAAATATAGATATATCAAAAACATAGCTTCCATTTCAGAAACAATGTCATCTCTAATGTTAACGTACACACTGATGTAAGCGGTGAAGAAAGGTAAATGGACTTAAAACTGTCTATTTCAAGAAACATCATGTGCTCACTTTGCATGCATGGATAGTTTGGCCAAACCATCGAGTTTGTAGTGCTTAATGCTTTATGTTTGCAGCGCTTAATCTCTAGAAAACATTGGGCTCTTTAAACTGCAGTCAGGTCTTCATATCAAACCTGTATGTTCCTAAAATTAAAATAAAGGTAAGGGTTGTCTGAAGACTAATGCCATGACTCATTGTCTTACATTTGTCCATGAAAACATGTCTATTTCACTACATATAATGAAAAAATGTTTGTTTGCTCTAATATTAACTTAGACTAATTCCTAGAGTTACTTACATAATGTATGTAACTATGTATGGAGAATAAAAATTACTCAAGCAAGTACACATTGGTGCAATACATAGATACTGTGTACCATAGAAAAGCTCTGTATGTATTCAACTTTCTACTCTTTGTGCTGATAATAAATATTTGGTACAGAATGATTGTCCACTACGAGGAATGTTGCTTTCATTTTTTCAGCAGCAAAATGAGAATTGTAGATTTTAACACACCATTATTAACTTATATTAAAAAAGGCCTGACTGAAGATATTGTTGTGCATTTCCTTCCAGGAAAATGATCACATTCAGTCAATCTTGACAGTTCGAGATAAATCCAGATTAAGCCTAACCTTATCTTACAGTAAACAACATTGTCTGAAGGCTTTTTGGAAATATTGTCTTCATTTCCTGCTCTTGAAATGGAAGGTTACCTTCAACTGAAGGCTGGAAAATCCTCACTGATGCTGAACTCAGCAGAAGACAAGCAGCTATCCTTTGTGGCAGTGACCTGGCACACAGCTGTGGGATCGCCCATGCTTGTGTATGCGGCCTCAGCCTTGGCTTTGTTCCTCTGCAGATGAGTAGAAGGAGATAATTCCAGACTGGGAAGGAAGGCCTAAAACAACTGCTCAGTGCTTGGACAACGTGGATATACACATGCCCATCAAAGATGCTGTTGTTAATGTTAAATTATGTTATTACACTACGCAAGAGTGAAAAAGATTGAGATATTGTTATTAAAAATTGAGATATAGATATGTTATTACATACCATAAGTAAGGATATTTACCATATACAGCACTATTTGCTGCATAAGAACTAGAAATACAAATTTTTTTTTTTTTATTATTTAAACCCATCTATTTCTTAGCAGTTTATCATGATTTTCTGAACTTGCAACATACACCCAGATGATCAGTCAGATAACTCGGTTTTGACGTCTGTGGTAAATCACAGCATCCTAGTTCTCCTCCAAGGGTCTCTTGGTACATTTTATTTGGCTTCTGAAATAAGTGAATTAAAATATTTTTAAAATTGAAAAACTCTGGTCTTGGTATTGGTTCTCTCTGGTTCTTTGGACTCTTGGCTCTTTGGATAAGCCTTCTCTAAACTCTGCATAGATGCTCCCATTAATTAAGTCCTGAACTGTGAAAGTTAACATTTCTTCCCAAGTTCTCATTTTTAATACTTTCTCAACTCAGCAAGTTTTAATATCTATGTAAACATCTAATCAGCTCTTGGATCGTGCTGAGGTCTTTGCTCCAGCTATATGTCGCTGCACTGAGTCCCAAGGACTCAGGATGGGCACTGGGGAAAGAGCTTCAGTGATTAGAGGTCCATGCTAAGAGCTGCAAAAAAAGTCTGGCTTTGATATCTTTCTCTGTCAAAGGCAAAGAAATTTGGTATGAATTGGGTCGATTCTTTAAAAGTTATTTACAATAAGATGTTTAGCACAACTAAGGATTTTGTAAGGTATGCCTGAGTGTTATTGTGAGTTAGGGGGTCTAAATTTTTTGACGTGACTCTATTTTTATACTCCTAAATATCTCTTTTATAAAGCTCTTTCATGACCTTTCTGTGGCTCCCTCTGTGTATAACCCACTAAACAGCTTACACCTCATTGCTCCTGTAGCTCATTCTCTTGTGCAGGACAGCCAGCATAGGCTGGTGGGAGGAGTGCATCTGCTGGCAGGAACTGTGCCTGGACAAACTGGCCCAAATAAGTCCCCCGAGGGTCCTGCACCACAGAGCCAGCTGTGGGAAGCCACAATGCTGCTGCTGCTGCTGGGGGAGGACGGCTCACTGAGGAAAAGCCAAACCTGCCCTGCCTGCAGTGTCACTCTGTATATCCTGGAGAGTCATTCTCCACATTTTCTTCCCATTCTTGCTGGAACTTCCCCTCCCTTAGCTCCCATGGTCCCTGGGCTGCACCTGCCTTGCCAGTCCTTGGCACTGGTTGCAGCAACTTGGCAAGAACCCCTGCATGGAAAAGCGTTTCAATGTGTGGGTGCTGAATGTGGTACCTGCAAGCTATATGGGGCTTCTTCAGAGACAAATCATTAAGGTTTCCTCCTCCCCCAAAAGTTATTTAGGTGATAATGAAGAAATACTGTATTCTAAACTTCTTTCTAATGAAATCATTGGAAATTACAGAGCTACAGTACATAAATATATAAGTAAAATGCCTGGCAGTATTTGGTGTAATTTATTTATTTCTGTTTTAAAACTCAACAGTTAACAGACCACTTCTTTTAATAGATTGAATGCTGACATCCTATATGCCATTCTGTAATTCCCCACACGTTTGCAGTTCTATCCTTCCAGAACAGAGGGGGGAAAAAAAAAGGAAAAAAAAGAAAAAAAAAAAGAGATGGAAAGCCTGAAATGTCCTTGATAGCACCCTAGGAGCAATAAAAACATAAATCTTATCCTGAAGACCAATAATGTACCTAGACTTCATGGTAAGGACATAGTGCACTTTATCTGAAGCAATTAGTGAAGATTCTACATGATGTCTATAGGAGGATTTTAATCAGATGACCTCATGCAAGCCAGTGTTACCTGGAATGAAGCACTTGTGAATTTTCTTGAAACTGCTAATAGGAGTTGGGGGAACAACAGACACCAGCACTTCAAGCCTTGTTTAGCCTGAAGAGTCACAAAGGACTTATTGTACTTTGTGTCTAATAGGCTTTTCTCTGAAAATCTTTAGCCATTAGTGTACCAAATATCCCTCTCCTTCTGCTGTATGTTATGTTCAGCAATTGCATTAGCTAATGAACTCCATGTTCCCTTGAAATCTGGTCTGCCCAGATCCAAGTCTGTGATAATGTGAACTATAAAATTTTCCTCAGGACTGTGAGTTCTGCATTTAAAACAACTCTGGAACTCTAACACAGAAATCTGGAAAGTAGCTTCTCTGGAGCCTTAAAAAACCCTTCTCTGTATTGACCAAATCAGCATGACCTACGAATACTTTTTTTTTGGTTCATTAAATTCAAAGGCTGACAACTCACAGATGATGTCTACAGTTCTTTGATCACTCTCTTGCAGTCTGAATAGTCTGGTTTGCTTCTTTTGACAAGACAAGCCTGAAATGCACAGTAAAGAACACAGGATTTCAAAATATGGGAGGCAAGGGTGCACGTATCAAAACTGAGGGACTGACAGCCTAAGTCTCATTTACAGAACTAAAACTGCTGAGGACAGTCATGGAGACAGAGAGCTCTCTTTCAGCATTTGATGCACTTTTTAGCCTGCGGTGTAGGTCTGTCTTGTGGTTTTGTCTCCCCTGAGTTTATCCAGGTGGAGGTGTAAATCTGATGAGTGCTAGAGAAGGTCAAAGTTATGTATTCATTTTGTTTTAAATAATTGAAGATGTTTCCTGTTTCTGCTTATATTAATTGCTCTCAGGTGTTGGTGAATTGCTCAGTGAGTTGCCTTTTAATTTGTTTAGAAAAGCAGCATGCTGCTTTTCAGTGTACTGTAAGTAATGTGTTCAAGGCAGTACTTTCTAACTGGAGGTTAATAAGAGCACACTTGACTGCAGGTTTGGGTGCTATTGCCTCTCTGCATGTGTGCATGCATGAGCTTGGGGAAAGAGAAAAGGACAAGGAGGACGAGGAATGCAGGCAGTGAAGAGACTCAGATTCCTCTGTGCCAATGTTTAAAAATATAATTTGTATTCCCTTGTTTCAGGCTGTATATTGAGGGTCTGATTCAGGAAAGCATAGAGTACTTAAGTGTTGTTGCTTTCATTATAGCTGATATCATTCAAATATTCAAAATCTGCAAGGATCAGCAGTATCATAGTTTTGATTTTTCAATTCTGATTTATTACAGGAAAAAAACCCAAAACCAACAAAATCCAGACCTCACATTCCTGAAAATTCAAGCAAAACTGTTTTAGAGGTATCCTGCCCATAGAATAAACAGTAATATTATCATTAATTTCTTCTTCCTTAATGTGCCCTTTCCTATTCAAATGCAGAATTTCTACAGTTTATGATTGCCAGTGGGGCTCACAATGTGCTGGAGGTACAGTGCTTGAGAGGAATTATATGACATTATTTTATTAAAACAACTCTGTCTGTGTTCTGTTACCATCTTGATGATGATCTTCCACTGCATCTAAATCTTCTGGTGGTGCCAAGAACCTTGCATTTTGTCTGAGTCTGGAGTGACATAAGCCAAATGGTTTTTCTGGCAGTGAAGATCAAAAGAAGGTGTGGGATGGCTTTGAACTCAAGCCCATTCCCACAGGCCAGTCTGGATGGGGGATTTTCACTTTTATTGGAACTGGCCAGGGACAAAGAGAGCTCTCTTCGGTAGTGCCGAACTGAATACAACTATTGAAATTTACAATTTTGATTCAATTTCCTCTGGGACAGCTTAGTCGCTCATGACATTTGAAAATATTTTGTGATTTTTGGAAGATCACATTGGATGCTATCTTACTGTTTTCCTTTTTCTGTCCTGGCAAATAATCTACCTACTGCCTTTCAGTTTCCTTGTTATGTATTGTTGCATGACTAGACTGGCCTTATTTCTCAGAGTTCCTGAAGGCCTAAATATATTTCAGGGTTTTAAGTGGTATGCTTTT
>WBMY01005810.1:45144-56216 GCA_013397315.1 Donacobius atricapilla
TGAAATTTACAATTTTGATTCAATTTCCTCTGGGACAGCTTAGTCGCTCATGACATTTGAAAATATTTTGTGATTTTTGGAAGATCACATTGGATGCTATCTTACTGTTTTCCTTTTTCTGTCCTGGCAAATAATCTACCTACTGCCTTTCAGTTTCCTTGTTATGTATTGTTGCATGACTAGACTGGCCTTATTTCTCAGAGTTCCTGAAGGCCTAAATATATTTCAGGGTTTTAAGTGGTATGCTNAGATGGATGCTAGCAGCTCAAGCTTGGCCTTGCAATTTGATTACCACCAGTAACAGTCAAAACAGAACCGTGCTTTCAGTGTGGATGCATCTGTACCAAAACCCATATGCCTGACCTTAAAATAAATTACAAACACCAAAGGCAGGATGTTTGTAAGGGTCTGGGCTCTAAGTTCAATGAGCTCCCACAGATGTATGTTTCTTGCATCTGTAACCCTGGAGGATTTATGAACCCAATTCTGTTTACTAGTATGATATGCACTCAAAATTGTTGTGTAACATATTTGGAAAGTTTGAGGAAAAAAAAGTATATATATGTAATGTGTGAGTTTTTCCAAAGAGGACCTATTTTTTTAAAGTAGACAGCTAGCTAAGACTCACCTGTCTCCCTTGAAAAGAAAGGCTAGCTTTATTTCAGGGAACTGAGATAGTTGACTATTTCCTTTGATGTATCAGAAACCTGTATATATGGTCCGGTTGCTAAAATATGCCATGCTGTCACAAGATTTCCACAGTGTGTTATTCTGACCTTGAACCTCCTGGCCAGGACATTTTGGCTTTGTATCTCCCAGGCAGAATAGTCCTTCAGCTCTTGCAAATGCTAGCTTTATGTACTAGATTTGAGTGTTTTTCTCCTGCCACTCTTCCAGTACACAGGGAGACCCTGAGGATGAAGTTGGCTCTGATGCCACATTCCCACTCCTGGGATGAGGGTTCTGGCCGGCCCAGTTGCTTTCACGGAGTGTGCACATCTCCTCTCCCTGAAAGGGCAGTTTTGCTCCCTACAACTCTGGGAGAGAACACTAGCCTGATTTCTGCTAAATATTTTTTGGTTTGTATCATCCACTGAATCCAAATATCCTCTCAAACACAGAGCACAAGTCAATAAGCCTAGCTGTTTGGTATTATTTATATTATACTGGCATCTCCACTGACCTAAAGAGCAAAAGAAAATAACAGGGCATATTTGAGGCTTAATAAAACATTGCAGTAGGGAGTCTTTTCTGAGCCATTACAAGCATTTGCTGGAAGTGCATTTGCTGATTTAACAAACTTGTTAGGACAAATGTTTAACATGCTGTTGTAATGATATTCAGATGCTTTTCTTAGTATTTGTTGATCTGCAAAAATGTGTCCTTGCCCAATTGCGCTAGAGAGTGTATTAAATAAATAAATAAATGCAATGTGATGCGTTTGCACAAAAGCATAGCAGTGACTGCCCCTGACAGATGGAAAAAAAAGTCAATATGATGTCTGAGACAGCCTAGGCTCTGCACTGCAGAATAAATTACATGATTCGCTGAATGCCTGGGCTTCACACAGACATACACAAAATTGGAAAGATAAAAGCTTGCATTGGCTTCAGATGATATTTACTGCCTGATGGATTTACTAGAAGCCCCGGTACAGTCATACTGTATTGAATTATTGGCCTCTATTTAGCTGTGTGTCCGTCGAAGCTTGAGTGTCCATTTAAGCGTAAGTGAGCTGGAGCCCTGCCAAGGCTGTTTGAAGCTTTGTGTACAGAGGGAGAAGAGAGGTAATGGCTACTAGCTTGAATAACATGGGACTTGTGGATGCTGGGGATAGACAACAAAGCATAAGGTGCATTCTTATCAATATTAATGTCAACATAAATATTAATACAGGCTGCCTGGCACATAATTTTTGAATGATTCTTGTTTTCTTTCTATTTTAACACAAAAGCCTGGAGATTACTATGATTTCTTTCTCTGCCTCGCTCAGAAGGGAGTTTATGAAAGACTATTAGCTTTATAGCTATCCATCGCCCCAGCAGCAGGATTTCTATAAGGCAAAGGTGGCAAATGAAATGCAAGCTTTAAGAAGTATGCCCTACCAATAAAATATATGATTAGACTAGTAATATACTGTACAGAGCTATTGTTATGGATTCATTATTATGCTGTACCAAGGCATTTCAGTTAGGAAGCAGCTGGTCATTTATAGAGAGCCTTACAAGATGGTCACAGTGCTGATGTAGTTACAGCACAGGGCAGGCAGGCTGAGTGCTTAGCTGCTTAACACATTGGCTTGCCTTTCAAGAAGCCTGGGGCTCCGTTTTTAGCCTGGCCCTTGCACATGATGAGTTTAGCTTGCATAATGGTTCAGCATGCTGAGGGAGGGAGACTGGCTCTGAGAAATGGTTGTCAATTGCAATGCTGCTGGGCAGAGGGTTTATCCAGTTAACTACACTTCAGGAGAGGAAAAAAAAAAGGGAAAATAACCCTCAGACTGCATTGTGCTGATCAGCTGGATTGGCAAAAAAAGGAGCAGGATTTTGCTTCAGGTGAATTAGTTGCAGTGGCAGTGTGAAGGAAAGAAACAACAAGAAATGATGTGCCTGTGGGAGTAAGGATGCACACAGACCAGAGAAAGATGAGATGTTATTTTGAGACATGAATAAAATGCATCACAAATTTTCCATCATCTTCCAGATAACATGTTCATGTCAGGGACTCTGACTCACGGTTTCTGGCAAGCTGTAATGGGAATATTTACAAGGTTATTGCTCTCAGCTGTCCCTTTGTGCTGCTGCCAAGGGTTACTGCCCTGAAGTGGGCATGGCAGATGTGAATATGTACTGGTTTGTCAGCTGCCCTAGTTCAAAACTCATATACTAGAATAAGCCACAGCAGCAGAAAATGCCTCATCTGAATCCAGGAGAGACAGTCAGGGCTCACAGTTTTGTCCATTTTCTTCAGAAGCATGTGTGGTATTAAGTGACTATTTGCTTCGAATTTTCAGTGGTACTTGTAATAGAACTGCAGACTTTTTGAATTTATCAATAAAAAATCTTTATCACTGAAAGGAAAAGGGAGGGAATGGATCCAGCAACTGCCTGATAAAGTGAAACAGGGAGATTTGGGTTGAAAGACCTCTTGATGAGGCATTCCAATAGTTTTGTTGCTTTCTTTTCACTTGCTCCTTATCTGAAATCACTCCTTGCTAAATATGAAATGGAGCTACTACCTCTCTCTGATGGCAGAGGGAGTGATCCCTCCAGACTCCAGTGTGTTCAGGTCATGTTAGTGGACCCAAATCAAAGATCACTTAAAAATCAGGCAAGGAGAAAAATGTAAATTTGGAAAAGTTTTTCTAAACATGTATCTTTCATAGGGCAAAGAGACACATTGCAATTTTCTACTGTAGACACCTCTCTGACACTGCTCCTTTACTGCCAAAGGACTTTCTTCTGGGAGTGGTACCTCAATTTCTCAAATTTTCTCTACATTGGGCTGAAAAGCTTTCATTTAAATGATGTTATTTGACTTGTTAAGAGTTAGTTTCCATCATGGCAGATGAGATCTGAAAAAGCCCTCTGGTTTTAGGTGCTGTGAAGCAAAGATTCATCCAGGCTTCTGCACCACACCTTGATGTTCATTATGACGTTTTCAACTGGCTGATAGAAAATGCCATCACCTTCATGCCTTCTGTCATACCAAGACGCATTAACAGATTCCAAGAACATCAAGACAGAATGATAACTACTGAATCTCATTAAGAAAAAAAAAATACATTCTTAGCTGATAGTAGGACTCATAAGAATGCCTGTTTCATTAATTTCTAATAGGGATAGAACTATGTAATCTCTGGTAACTCAATAAAATAATAAAGAATTCACAAAGTTATACATTATGTTACTTCAAAATCACTCCTGATTTATTTATGCTACTCTTACCTTAAATTTTTTTCAGCAAAATTAGAGAGCCACGGGAAGGTAGAAATTAATTGAGCGTCCTGGATAAGCTTTTCTATCTTGCACAGTGCCAAGTTCATCTCTTCTTTGTACTATACAAGGGAAATTGAGACTCTTATGTCTCAGTCCAAATGTCTATGACTTCTCTAATGTTTCAAGGTCAAATGTCAATCTCTTGCCTTCTGGAGTGCCTGCCTGTAGATGTTCCCCGATTTAATGCATGCAATCTATTCTAATTATCTTTTTAAAAAATTCAAAATATACTTCACTCAGGAGGAAAAAAATCAAAAGAAAGTCCCAAGCAAATGTTAAGCAGCATATTAATGAAGCAGGACTAATTGCTTTGAAAAGAATAGTTATCTGGGTTCCAAGATTAGTTACATGTGCTTTGGTTAATAAAATGAAAACCTTGCACTTTTGCAAGTCCTTTGTCTCATCCAGATATTTCCAGTTTGTCTGTCATTTAGTGTTGTGAAATATTGCCTAAAATCCCTTGGAAGGGAGTGAGGGTCTTTTCAAGAAGCACTGTGTATTCACAGTTTAGTACTCCTTTATTCGCTATCCAGTAACAAATAAACTGTGATAAGACCATTCCCTATTTCTAAACACATTTATTCCTTCTCACAAATGAAAAATAATAAACACTGGGAAATTAATTATAATAGTTCAGTCTGAAACTCTCAATTTATTTTGGGTAGAAAGTTCTTCACTTCTGTGGAATATAATGTAGTCATTTTGGGGATGGAAAAGAAAAAGTTGTCTTGCTTTGCCTAAATAAATTCTACTAAACTTCCCTTTGGAAAGTTAGCACCCCACATGTCATAGGGAAGAAATAATACATGCATTTTTTAATGAGAGCAGCATGTTTTTCTGCCTCTGTGAGCAGTGACCAAGGACCATAAGACCTTAAAATAATGGTTTATTTCTCAGTCAGCGCTGTTTTCTGGTTTACCTGGAAACTCATTCATCATTGGTTCCAGATGGGAACTTGCAAGCAATACTATGCACCCATAAACATTCTAAATAAGTGCAAAGAATTCCTTTCACCCATTCACAAAATATTTGGAGAACCTGGGCACTGTGGGAAAGAGAGCTACCAAATTTGAATGTGGCTCAAGATCAAGGTTTCCATCTTGGTAGTATTTGCACACATATTTTGACAAATATATCTCCAGGAAAAAAATTTCCCAAGGTCTTACTGGCAGGCCTATTGCAGTTGTTTTGTCTTCCTCTGTGGTGTAATTTGTCTTCTATAGTCATCTGTTAACTTCCATGCTTCCTTCTACTTCATGGATATAGTACATTAAAAGTGTCCTTGTTCTTTTCTGCTTTATTTCCTGCTACTCTTTACAGCTTTTGTGGCTTTGGTTGTGTACTAAAGGTCTTATTTTTGCTATGGGGTGTTGGAATGTGTTTTTATGTCTGGTGGAAGATATGGGGGATATGAGACAGGAGTTCTGTGGACCCTCTTGATGACTGGTTATTTGCAACACTGTCTGCCTTTACAAGGGGCCAGAGACAGCAGCTCAGGCAGTCACCACCAGTCCCACACCCCAGGAATTCACTCCCAGTAATTCTTCCCAGTATGGTTTCCTCTGGATTCTGGCAGCTTCCTGACAGCAGCCCACTTTCCTGCCTGTAATTTGCCAATCCTGCCTGCTCACACACCTATCTCCCTCCCAGTTCCCAGCAAAAAACAAGGTTTATCAGCGGTGTAAGTTTCCAGCATGCAAGTTTCCAGTAGATTTCCCAAGTGGTGCTACTATCTAAAGATCTTTCCCCAGATGATATGCTTGGTGATATAAAGAGGGAAACATTACAGGTTAACAAATCTCTAATGTATGCTTAGGGAAAAACAAACTATTAAACTGACCTGGTTTCTCAGGTGGACTAGAGATAGCATAATCACGAAGGTTTTCTCTGATCTGGGAATTAAATATCATATTCGTGAAAAGAACTCCCCTGTTGTATCTGATTATGGTCTTCGCTATCTATAAATACACAGATTTTTTATAATGCTGCTTGGGTTTCAGAGTATGTGAATTATGTAAGCAAAATATGGACTTCACAGTTGAATATCCAGATACAAGTACAAGGCACAAATATTATATATATTGCTACACAGTCCTAATTGAATGTACCCTATACTGCATATTCAGCATATGATAACTTTGTAAATGTTGTGCATGCTTAATAAAGAAGTTAAGAAGAATAATAAATTACTCATTTTGAACTAGCAAAAAGTTACAGTACAACTTGAATTATTTATTATTAAGAAGAAACATTATAATAATGAGAAATTGTTATAATAATCATAGAGATGGTAAATATATCGTGAAAGTACACACAGCAGATGGCACAAGTGCTGAAGTGATTCACTGGTGAAAGAAACTGCAAAGAGCTTCACAATACCATATAAAAAATGGACAGTCTGTAAGAAATAAAATGAAAGACAATCACGTACGGTGGAAGGAGTTTTAAATTACTGGTGGCTTTTGTGTCGGTCAATGCTTCTGAAAATACAATGTGGACTTTGCTATGAATCAGCTCAGTGAAGTTGTCCATTCAAAGTATACACTTGCAGTCATAAAAGTAAAGAAGAGCTCTGTCTAGACTAAATTTGCTGCTGTGGCTGCTGGCCCGCAGAGGCTGTCCAAGATCAATGAACTATGCAACCACAGAACTGGCTAACCAAGCTGAAGAATTATATCCTCTCCAGAAAGTCCTAAAATAGTGCTGTAGTGTGTACAGTATGGCCAGATAGGCCACTGTTATAAACAGTGTCAAGCTGTCTTGCAACAAGTCTCTAGTGCTGTTATGTAGGATGTCGCTGCTCACCTTAACCTGTATAAACTAGTGCAGGGAATACATTTTTCTATGTTAATTGTATTTTTTGTTTTTTTTTACCAAGTACCTTGCCTGGCACAGGAAAGTGGTTCTTTAAGAGGCTGGGGGCTCGAAAAGGATTAGCATCTGGTCAGTTGCTGTAGCTGTGTCCTAAAATATTCATGAACAGCAGTGAAAGTTCATCTTCTACTCCAATAGTCAAAGGAAAGATGATTGAAAGAAACAGCTTGATCTGAAAGGAATCCACAAGGATTTTGCTTTTTAAGCTCACTGGTTGGAGGGTCAGGTTCTGTGGAGTGTGTTACTGCCAGGGACACCCTGCATGGGCAAGGCTCCCTACAACCACCTTTGCTTGGAAAGACACTTAGGCCAATTTAGGAGCAAGGAAAGTCTTTTGTGTATCTGGTTCTTGTCTCATTTTGCAAGTACAGCCTGTAAAAAATGTCGCAAAATGGAGCTGGGAAAAAAAAAAAAGGCGACAAAACTGACATTGTCTCTACAAATGCAAGTGCTGGGCAGCTGTAGTTGCAGCAGCCACAGGAAGCACAGCTTCTGCCAGAGCACATCACAGCCAATTTTTAGTAGACCTCCTAAGGCGCCCCTGCGACTGAGGGACCAAGAGTCTGCCAATTGTGCCAGCATTTTGTGGTACTTTGCTCTCCAACATGCTAATCCTGTTTCTAGAAAAAGTTACAGCAATAAAATTGACATGGTGAAAGTGTGGGTTTTTATACTTCAGGTCTTCAAGTCAGCCAAGTCTACTTCATTTAAACGCTCCCAAAAAAAGTTTGTCTCTTCAAATAACCATTTTGGATGCAGAGTGTATGAATCTTGCAATATCTGTGTTGCTTTACATTTTCTCTTGTAATTATTTTAATCATGTAAGCACAAAGTAGTTGTATAAATGGCATAGAATGAATTCTTTGTGAGTTTTGGAATAGTTTTTTCAGTAAGACATTGTATATAGGGTTACTTCCCTCCCAGTGTAATTGCAGCTATATTTTTTAATATGAAATATATTACTCCAGAGAAAATTATAAACACATTAGTTCAAAACAAACCCAAATGCTTAATACATACAAAAAAGAAATATGAACAAAAGAAACACATCATTGTATCACCAGTCTTTCCAACTGAATCCTCTCCAAAGTAAATCCAAAATCTTATTGGAATTGTTTCTAGTTATCATGATCTCACTGGGAAATGAAAGGATTTTCTTCAATAGCGTGTTATAACTCAGCCATTATACCATAGTGAGGTAATTTGCTCAAACAGCTGCCTCTAATGAGTAAACCTTTCCATCTGGCAGAAGCCAAATAGACACAAACAAACCCATGTCAGTTTTTCTTACCAAAACATAAAATCAAAATAAGCTCCTTCTGCTCTAATGGGACCTGTCTTTGAGCTGCAGGAACCAAGATTTGTTTCTTTTTTGATGCACTTCTTTTACCCTCATACACTCACAGACTTGGCCCTGGCTGCGGGAGTGTTGATATCATGCCACCTTTTAGATGGATTACAGCATAACTGGGAATGCGTTTGCAATATAAATCTTACACCAAGGAACCAGGCAAAATTAACAGTTGTTGTAACTTGTTAGCTTTAGCAAGACAGCACTTGTGGATAGCTTGTTTTCACAGTAGGGTTTTTTCTGTAAAGATTCTTTTTCTTTTAATGTTCTAAGGAAATTTCCACTGTTTCTTAGTAAAACAAAATATTGTTAGATGCACAAAATCTTAGCTATATAGACTACACTTTTTCAAAAATAATTGACAAAATAAAAGACTAACTATCTTTCATGTTCCCAGGAGACCTGTATAGAGCTGTAATCTCTAAAATTAACACAGAATGTAATCGGAGTTTTTTGTCAATTGTTTTGATCTAAACTGTATAAAAATTAGTGGTTTTCCATCACCTTTTAAACTCAAGTAGAATAATCAAATGGGTTTTTTGTAGGTTTTTTGAGTGATACATTTTTTCTTCTGCAAGCCTTACCAGTGTGTGTATAATAAATGAGCATTTGTATACCATGTGATCTTTTTAATTTATAACAAGAAAAGTCTTTGCAATATACTGTCAAGACAGAATTCATATTCAAAGGAGCATTTCAGTTTGTTAGCTTTTCTTCTTAATTGGAATTTTGTAAGCAAAATTTAAAAACATGCTTATTATTATTAGTGGTAGGGTGAATTCCTCTGTGTAAATATTTTTTTAGCCAACTGCCTCATGTATTTTTTGTGAAGTCAGTGGAATATCTCCCATTGGCTTCAGTAGAAATTACATAATGAATGAAATATGGAAAACTTGGATATATGAGTAGGTCTGTGTCCAAGAATTACACTTGGGTCCCATTTATGTAATAAGTGGTGCAAAAACGTTAATTCTAAAGAGTCTTAAATTATCAGAAAGTTCAGATTGGGATTCAGATATATCTCTGTAAACTTGCCTCTCAGAGGCAAATCTATACCTATGGAAGTAGTTTTTCCAGTGCACAGAAATATTAATATGCTTAAGATATTTCCCTCAGTAGAAGCCTAGAGAATTTAACAATGTCTGTCGACACTGTAGTGAAGAAAACACAGGAACAATAAGGGGGAAAAAAAAAAAAAAAGGTGCTTCGTAAAAGATTTTCCCCATGACAACATGCTGTGCATTCAGTAGACTCCCTGCAGTCTGTATGATTTGGCCAATCTGTGAACTCTGCCTTGCAGAATACTTGGAACCTCAGAAATTTAGTAAGTGACCATTAATGACCATTAATAAAGCCACAGTTCTGTCTAGAATTGTACACATCCTCCTAGGATAAAATCATATCAGCACCTTGGGAGAAAGGATATTATGAACTTGTAATATTAACATATTCAATGTTCTCCTTGGCTGCTGGATATAATGTAAATTTAATGTACAATATGTCAAGGTTGTGATACTCCACATTGTCCAAAAGTATTGGTTGCCTCTTGTGTCTCTTTCACCCATATGCTATGTATTACTGGTAATGGGAATATATGATTGAAAGCAAATTTCTCTGTCAGTGGTCTTAGCCTCGTGCCAGCTGTAGCTAATGAAAAAGTTTCTTCTGACTTCAAAAGGAAAACCACTGTCAAATGCAGGAAACAGCAATAAGATCTAATAGTTATACAAAAGAAAGGTAAGACAGAAGCTTCTGCCAATCAGTCTACTGCTGTGAGGATTATAAAACATGTTTTGCGAAAATAAAGCCTCCTTTCTAAACACAAATACACCTAGAAAAGCCTATAAAGCAAATGCTGTGTTTACTGACATTTAACGTGCCACTTTCTAACTATGCACCTGTTCATTGAGTTCCTTTCATTTAATCTACTTAGATACCAGCTCCAGCTATTAAATATTCATTTAGCTGGATATTATTGTTATACCAAGTGTATTGCTCTCCTAGTAAACCGCATTAAGAAAAGCCAAATTCAATTCACATGGTTTACAAATAGGATTTTTTTTTTTTTTTAAACAGACATGTGGGAATGAGATAGATCAGTATTTGGAAAAAAATTATCTAGAACATAATCATTCTCTGAGTATTAAACTGCTTATTTTAGCTAATAAAATTATTCATTAGAAATTAGTGATGAAATCAGTGTTATACAAAGAACAAATACTGGCACTAGGCTATATCCCCTACTAATATTTAATGTTCTGATTTGTGTTAACTGCAATACATAACGATAGTCTGAGTGCACATTAATTTTGCTTTAAACTTTTCAAATACATCTGTGATCAAGCTCAAAGGAACCCATTTGCAGCAGGCCTCTTAAGTATTTCAACAGCAGCAATAATGTAGCTACCACATGCATGTCTGTTTGTCATGTTATGGGTATGGGTTAGTAGATAGCCTGAAGGAACTAGATTTTTGTGCAAAGACGGCTATCGTTTACCCTAGATGTTGTTAAACTTCCTGCTTTGGGAGAAAGGTGCTGACTTCATTCACTTCCAGGTAAGCATCATCCTGACTTTCTTTTCCCTGATGGCTGGAAAGGCTGCTTGAATGAAACTAAATTTTGACAAAAACAATATAGTTGCAATCTAGCTCCTGCCTGACTAAAATGACAGACCTTAGTAGCTTTACCAAAAGCAGATAGGTGGTTGTTTATCAGTCAGAGGAAAGAGAGAAGTTATGTGCTGTTGTGGACATCAGAATTCCCTCCTTCATAGCCATAAATAAGGCCTTCTTGCCTTTTTTTTTTTTTTTTCTTTTTGTTTTGGTATTATGGTGGTTTGTGTTGGGGG
>WBMY01005810.1:56261-84668 GCA_013397315.1 Donacobius atricapilla
GTGGTGTGTTTGTGTTGTTTTTTTTTTGTGTTTTGTTTTTTTTTTGTTTTTTTTTTTTTTTTTTTTTTTTTTTTTTTTTTTTTTTGAAGGGCAAGTTAGCAATAACAGAAAGAAAAATGATGTGACTGGATCTGTACTTGCATCTTGGCTGGATCTCCCTGACCCTTGGGTAGAGGGCCACCACATCCTGTGAGCAGCCGCTGCTAGGAGTTGAGCCCTGAAGCCTTCACAACTACATGTTCAGTTCCCATTAAAGGTGACTGGAAAAAGACAGCCTGCTCCTTTTTTCAGGTCCAAGTACTTAAGCCCTGTTTTCCAGGATAATCTTGAGCCTGTGGGTGGAATGTCTGACCTTTGTTTGATTTTGTCATTGAGAGCAAGCAACAGCCTTCTAGAAGCACAGAAGGTTTTACTGATTCAGAAATAAATGCCAATTACTCTTTTTCTGAGACATGTAAGGTCTGATATTGTATGCAATTATACTGTTCTTTTTCAAGATATTATTTCCACCCATTATAGCGATTTCCATAAAGCACAATATAGCTAATTGAAGAACAGCAAGATAAACCTGTGGTGAAAAAATTAAAACTCTGAAGTCACAACAATATTTTGAACTTCCTTACACTTTATTTGTATCATTGTGTTACCTATACTTAACTTTTCATGACCTTACAAATAGACCCAGCATTCCTGTTTTTAATTCAGAATTGAAATATTCCAAAATTCAAGGAAGTTCAACTCTGGGAATTTTGTTTTGGCTTCTTACAAAGAACAAAATTAAAATCTTGCTTTAGGTTCTGACATACCTGGTAGTTAGGCATTCCATTTGGTCTTGATAATTTTCTCTAATAATGTAGTTACAGGACTTTCCACCACTTTGCATACCTAAAACTATTAAATATTAACAAGATGTTATTATTCTGATCTGTAAGTGATTTTACAATGGAGGGAACATTTCATATCTGTGTTTTTTGTTTACAGGATACTTGTAAATATTTGGCAGACTATGTGAAGGCGCAGTTATCCTTAAACTAAAAATATTTTTCCATGGGGTGTCCATTCAGCTTTTAAATGCCAGGCTTGCAGCATTCATGCAGAAGAAAATTCTCTGATAGTGAGGATGTAGTGTCATGTCTTCCTTAGTGTAGTTGAACATAGCTGGGTGGGAATGTGCACACCACAAAATCATCAGTCAGGAGGTGAAATGTATTCTCCAGAAGTCCTCATCTTAGAATTTGTCAGAGCAGAGAATGAGACCTACCAGAAACCTGCTTTTCCCTCTCCCAATATTTCTAAGAACACGGTGACAGCCTGCTGCACCCTTCATCTCTGAGAAGAGTCGAAGTCAGTGCACAGATGATGCACAAATATTGGAGAAAAGCATTCCTTTTTTTTCCCTTTGTGCCCTAAGATCAACCAGGCAATTTAGAGATCCGCAACGTAGTAATTTAAAACATATTAACAGTACTTTCAGTCTGTCAGCTGTGACTTCAAGGCTGAAAACTATTTGTCACAGGGAGAAATTTTATTGCCTCTTAAAACATTTTTAAAAGGCAGAAAAATATATAAACCATGCTACAAGTATTATGCAATACTTGCCACACAGTAACCTTGATCACACCACCATATAGGTTGGAAGACACCTCTAAGATTGTGAAGGCCAAGCATTAACTCAGCACTGCAAAGTCTAGCACTAAACCATGTCTTTAAGTGCTATGCCTACATGTGTTCTAAATATTTCCAGGGGTGGTGCTGGATGGTGTCCAAAAAAAGGCAGTGAAGTCAGTGAAGGATCTAAAGTTCAAGTCTTATAAGGAGCATCTGAGGGAATTTGAGATGTTTAGCCAGGAGAAGAGGAGTCTCAGGGGAGACCATATCGCTTTCTACATCTACCTGAAAGGAGGCTGTAGAAAGGTAGAAATCAATCTCTTGCAACTAACAAGCCAGAGGACAAGAGGTCGTTTCCAACCTAAAAGAATCCATGATTCTGTCATTCACGGGTCCATCTCTTTTCACCAAGAACAGGTCTAGTGGGGTGCATTCCCTTGCTGGCTCACTCACCCGCCTTGTTGGGAAATTACCTTCCACACAGACCAGGAATATCCTGGACTGTTTCCTCTCTGCTGAATTTCCAGTGTACATCTGGTAAATTGAAGTCCCCTCTGAGAACAAGGACCAGATATTGTGAAACTTTCACAGCTTCTTATAGGATACTTCAGCCTCTTCATTCTGGTTGTGTGGTCTTTTCCAGACTTTCACCATGATATCTGTTTTTTAATGGTCATATTGCTCTCAATCAAATGCTAAAATATTAATTTTCTGAAGAGTAGCTACTTAATTATAAGAGCATTAATAAATAGCTTGAAAATAATTTTTAATAAAAAAATGTTTGTTTTGCATGTCTTGGGATAATCAAATTCAATGGGAAGTGAGATGTTCTGCTTCTACCTCATAATTCGCCATTATTATTAATATTTTTTGGTAAAACAGCTCCTCCTTCTCAGTCACATTGCTTAATGAATGTGCTCCTTTGCTCAGAACATACCAGCCCATGAGAAACCAGGCAGTGGAAAAATTTTAGCCTTCTACTACTGACATTTTTTAACATGCAGAGGAGGATTTAAGTAAAAATGTTGGTAAAAGTTGATCTTTTGCTCTGCCCTATTTTCCTTGTACTAGACTGTTTCAACTCATTGGTTACTGAGATGCAGCCTTCTGTACTTTTGTTTACCTTTATCTAATGCATACCAGGGGACTGAAAACCTCGGTCTTTAGCCTGGTTGTAGAAGGTAGCATTCAAATATCAAAGGTTGTACAGATTTTTTTCTTCAAGGGCTAACAGGGAAGAAAGAAGAAGAATATATTTCAGTTTTTGTGACAAATATGCCTTTCCCACACTCACAGAGGTTGCCAGCAATAGTGGTGGGTAGGATGATTCTCTCAATGTGTCTGCAGGGACTAGCACAGAATCCCAAAGAATGTTTCACTCTATTGACTTGCCCTTAGCTTGAGCTGATGACTAGGAGGCTAGGATGCTACAACTGTGTTATCCATCACCTGCCTCAATGAGTGCATTGACAAAGTCCATCTCCACATCTCTGTACATTTAGTGATAGATTTTCAGTTGATTGCTTTTTACTACCCCAAGAATTAATTTCACACTAGATAACAGCCTGGGATTTTAGGGCACCTGTGGGTCTAGAAACATTGGTCTACCCTTGCCTGATGTCTTCTGCACTGTTCTTGACCAGGGCAAATATAGTGAAAATGCAAAAATAGCCCTATTGTAAGTAAATTTCCACAATACCTTGCACTGATGTGGCAATAATGAGTTTAGGGCTTTCACACTTCTGAAAAATGAAATGTTTAGTCTTGCTGTTAGAATGGTTGAAGCCTTCTTCAAGCAATAGCCAATGCATAAGTATTATACTGCAAAGCATTGATGATATCAGTGATGATGTGACCCATTGGAACAGAAGCACCCTACATCAGTCTAAAAGCTTGTGTCCTGCAGAAAATGGATAGTACAATAGCTTATCAGTTAGAGAAGAGTGCACAGGAGAAAAAGGAAGAAACACAAATAATAAAATCCGCTCATGTGTAGAACTTTAGAAACATGGCACCAACAACTGGAACTTCCCTTTCCACACAGAATTAGTGCTGGCAGAGGCAGTTTGCAGGGCTGTGGGTGTACTCAGCTGTGCAGAGCTGATTATAGAAGATGAAAGAGACTGGCAATTTATTTCATCTCACACTGAAGCACTGCTGACAACTGAAAGTGAGGACAGAAGGTTTCATTTGTTCAACTTCTGTTTTAGAAAGCAGGCTTCAAATGATACCACAGAGAAAGTCAAGGGAAATGCTGTGGTGTAACAAAATGTCTATTTTTTAATTTGCTGACTCCAAGATTTATGTTTTCAGCTGTTGAGGGGTTTTGGCTGGGGGAGAGCAGATATTTGAGAAGACTGAAATACTGTGTTGCTGGTAAAAAAAGTGGGTGGTATTGGCCCAGCTTAATGCACATAATAATACATTCCATACATATGCTAGTTTGCAAATGGAAAAGCACTATATCGATATGCACACATCTTTTAAAACAGAAGTAGGAACATTTGACACCTTTCTTTCGGTATTTTAGTGTGGTCTCAGGAGTTTTATAATCCCTTCCAATGCTGAGATGTTTAAATGGGGATATCTAATTGCAGTATTAACATTTATTCAGCAATCATAATAGTGAATGATTCCTGGCAAATTGGACAGTATATATTTTGCACTTACTGCATTTTTCAAGCCTAGAGTTTCAGTGATAGATGGAAAGAACCCTTGACAAATGCTCTGCCTAAGGAACAGACAGGGGACAAAGACATAGATTGGTCACGTAAGTCAGAGCCTGCATGCCCCTCATTTCTATGCCAAACAAGAGAGAGTAGCCTTAAACCACTGGTGGAAAAAGTCACATTTCAATGGATAAGGACAGCAAAGCACAGTAAAAAAGGACCAGGAAGCTCCCCCCCCATGCACTACAAGTCTTAAAAACAATGCAGACTCACGTCTGTCAAGACTGACAATAGCATAATTGATTCTGCCTTTGGGCAGGAAGAAAACTAAATGATATCTCCAGGTTTCCATAGTTCCCTGTGTATGTTGGTTGTTTTCAAGGACTTCATATTTATTTTTAAATTGTGGTTAACCAACTGTGTTATTTCCTTTCAGTGCTAAAACGCAGTCTACAAGTAAAACCAGACTTAATATGTAAGAATCAGAAGAAAGGTCTGCTGAAATTGTTGTTAAAATGAAATCTGGTTAAAATTTAATCATGCATTCTCAATATGTCCTAAACAACTATGTGTGTTTGTAGTGATGATAATAACTTTTGGAACACCCTCTTGAATAGCAGAAGATATGGTTAAGGAGTCACAAGGTGTCCAGAAACAGAAAGGTTAGAGGTTTCAAGGGTGACACTTCTCAGTGTTGTGACCTATATAAATACAAAATATGTTGCTAGCATTCGCAATAGCAGGTTACCAGGTAAGCAGCCATTACTCGTTCAGTATTTTAATACACAAAAAGCAATAAAATATACTCATTAAAATATTCTGGTTTTGCATTGTGAACCTTCTGTTCAGTATGCATTGGTGTAGAAGGAAATGGTCACTCACAAATGAAAACCAGTTCTACTTTGCAAAGCAAGGAACATCAGACAAAATAGTGTCTTGGCTTAAGCAGGTGATGATCTATATAAAGCTGCTTACATGAACTGTAATACTTCCCCATTTGCTGTTGACATGCTGTGTCTTTCCAAACCTGGGTGTCTGATCCTGTTGCAGCTCCCCTCTGAGATCAACGCCCGAGAAAAACTAGGTAAGGCACAGTTCCTTTTGTCTTTGCTCTGCCTTCTTAATAGAGAGCGCTGGACTCAGCAGTGACAAAACGTGGAAGAGAGGAGAATTACACACCTCTTAAACACTCAGTGGTTTTGGGAGCACACATCCTACTGCCCCTCCCGGCCAACACTAGGACTTCATGGCAGCATTCAGTAAAACCATGCCTAATACATCCAATTCATCCCTCAGATCATTCAAACACACCAGAGTATAACCTTTTACTTCAATTATTTTTATTAAAATTCTTCATACAAACTGAGCAGCCTTTGCTAATCCTGGGATGTGGACCAGAAACCCTGGGACAGAGGGTTACATGGTAAAATGTTGTGCATCTTGGCTGTATGTGAGGGAGATATGATCTTTTTGTATCAGCTAAGTACCTGCTACATATACTTAAATCTGTGGTTTGGCCTTTTAGTCTGTCCCTACTGTGCTCATAAGTAAGCAATAACTACCTCTGTATTTTCATACCAATAGATTGAGGAATTTATATCAGGTATTCTGCTGCATACTTATAGGTTAATAATTTTCTTTCTAAATCAACATTTGAGAAAATGGCTTGAAGAAGAGAAACTTCAGCATGTGAATAATAAGAATACAAATTATGAATCTGGGTGGCAATAAGTACTAACAGCAGACAGCATCCGCTTAATTGACGCATTTTCTTTGCTGATGCTGTGTTTGATTCACATTTTGACCATAGAAGGTGACTGTTTTGCTGCTGTTTGCCTTGTTAACACAACATTATAAAGCATATATTACTTTGGAAAAAATGACTAGATGGTGAAGTGTCATTCCCAGCTAAGATCATATCCATGAAGAATCTTTTCTTCTTTCACAAAGAAAAATGTTCATAACACTTTATTTCAGAGTATGTATAACAATTCTATCAAGTGACAGTATTGGTAGTAGCTGTTTTTGAAGAACCACAGAGAATGCTAACAAAATTATTTTTCCCACATAATTTTGGATGATTTTTTATAAATTCAAAACGAAACCATACTTCATATACTTACTAACTGCCTTAACTCGATAGATATAAAGAAAAAAAAAAAGTGAAAAACGTAATATGCAGCTCAAACTATAATGTCTCGATATAAGTCATATCAGACAAGTATTCGTATTTCAAAATAATAGTATTATCACTGACATGGTGTGGTGCTCTCTGTGGCTGGGGATGGTGTCCTTCATCAGCAAAACATTAAACTAAATTTTCAGAATGCCATTTTTCTTTTATAGGTAGTCTTTTCAGGACCATGCAGGAAATTTCTGTTTTGAGGGTAAGCAAATGAATCCAGAAGCCCCACAAGGCCTTTACCTACAGTGAGGCTGTTTGTGAGGAAAGTTTGTGAGTCTTTAATCTCTTCCTGCAGCAACTAATATCTTGCACTATGTGAAGGCATGACAGGGGAGAAGTAAGGGGTTGATGTCCTTGTACTCAGTCCCATTGTCCAATTCTTACTTTTGGAAGTTGTTGACCTACACACCATAGAGGAGACCGGTAGACTTCAAAAGTCAGCATTCATATCAATCCATGCCATATGGAAGCATCATGCTTGCTTTTGTCTGTGAATTATGTACTGTGGATCAGCTATGGAAAAAACCCTACAGTGACAGTTGATTTCATCACTATTAAGTCAGTGTTATCAAAGGAAGAAGAAAACAATTAAGATCATGAGTTGCAGAACATGGTTATTGGATAGCTGACCTCCTGGAATCTACTTGTTTGGAAGGGAGCAGACACCTGTTCTGCCTTTGAAAAGGTTTGAATATGTAGGTAAGGGAAGGGAATTCAAAATAATACATAACACAGAGGTGCCAAATAGTAAAATAGCAGGTCCATTAGCACTGAATCTTTTCAAAATCTCAACATCCTGAGTCTGCTTCTGAAAGATGAAAGACTGGTAAGTCTGAATGAATTCTCTGTTGGAGATTCATTTAGAAAGCAAACTCATTGTAATGTGGTTAGAAAATACATTAGGCTCTGAAAGACATAGGAAGCATTAAAGAGAGAAATGAGTTTCTTTTTCTACTTTTTTTCTTTGCAGTGCTGACCTTGAAAGAAAAAGGTGCATTGAACAAATTGTAGACAGCTATTCAGATCTAAGGAATATTTCTCACTATAAAAGAATAAATGCATTTATGCTGTCACCGGCTTTAATTCCAGATCAAACTAGTGTGTCTGATTTTTAACCTAAAATGGTGCCTATTCCTTCAACATCTATAAACCTTAATATTTTATCCTGGCATGATGATTATACACTAAAAACATAGAAGCATGAGAGGAAGTAATTTGTTAGTACCTTTTGCCTACCTATTTAAGAAATTAATTTCATATCTTCTGAAGAAGTGTTCTGTTAAAAGCTGTTGTTCAGGGTACTAACTGCCATATTACATCCTGAGGCCTTAAAAAGCTTGAATTGCCAATGTACTGATACTCAGACCTTCAATAAACAGTGCCAAAGTAAAGTAAAATGCAGCCATCCAAAATTTTGCAGTTCAGTGTGTTTTCATAAAATAACTAGAAAGCAATAATTTGAATGAATTCTAGAAAAAAAATATCTGGCCCGAGTTAAGCTCATGGTGGTTTGGATGCTTCAGAAAATGTTTGAACACTGTAGAACAACTTTTGACCTTTCCAATTGTGTTTGAACCCAGTTACAGGGATAAACATTGTTTTGTTGAAAAAAAAAGCAGATGTGGGCATTATTTTTGTAATGTTGCTACTGTTGCTCTCTTTTGAGCTCAATTAAGTGCCATCAAGCAATGCAGGGAGTCTCTTTGTGCCTAGAAGGTATGAGGCTAGTAAAAAATGAAATAGTTTTACTTACAGATTGGAAACTGAGATAGTTGTAAGGCAAAAAAGTGAAGTTTTGGTTAGCTAATATGGAAAGCTGTGTGGCACAGAAAGGTTTGGGATATCTTAGGTAGGGAACTAACCACAAAATTTTAAAGTACAAAGGGGAAAAAGCCGTTGTGGTAATAATTCGGCTGTTGTCCTCTCACATGTTATGTAGTCTTTCAAGAAGATTATCTCTGGCAGTAATTCCAGTGCAAAAGCCAGGAATTTTCCAGGGTTCAGCTCTTGGTAACTCCCACAGAGGAGCTCATATGAGTCAATGAAAAATAGTCTAGTTGATAGAACATAAGAACTCAGTTTTGGGGGAAACTTTGTCCCAGTTCCCAGTCCTATCAGACTGCAGCTTAAAAAGAATAATAATTTTATTTAGTTTTCTGTCCATTTTAGTACCTATCTACATGCCAGAAACATCAAAGGGTGAGTTCTGTTAGCTGCTGGAAAGTGCTGAAGTGCTCATATAACAATGCACATAGTACAGGAGAAAAATGGGAAGATTTAGAGATCAGTAGGCAGAGGATGAGCAATTTGCAGTTTTTCTGTGTTAGGACTAAAGGGCAGACTAACCAACAGTGACAAGTGAGTTTTTGCTACAGGTCACCTGATCAGGAGGAGGAAGCAGAGGAGGCCTGTTACAGACTGGTGTAACAACAGCCTCAGTCACTGGTCTTGGTTCTCCCAGGGGCTTTAACTACCCTGTCATCAGCTGAAGAAACAATACAACCAAGAACAAACAGCCCAGGAGGTTCCTGGGAAGCACTGACTACAACTTCCCGACACAGATAATGGAGGAGCCATTGAGGAAAGATGTGCTGCTGAACTTTATACTAACAAGAAGGGAAGATTTTGTGATAGATGTTAAGGCTGGGGACAGGCATGGCTGTAGTGAGCACGAGATTGTGGCATTCAGTGTATTTTATGGAGGAAACAGGGCAGCAAATGAGATTGCAGCCATGTACTATGGGAGGAGCTAACTTTAGTCTCATCAGGGACCTTCTTGAAAAATACCATAGGAGGTCTTAGAGGTCTTAGAGGGAAGAATATTTCAAGTGAGCTGGTTAATATTCTAGGGTCACTTCCTCCAGGCTCAAGAACTCTGCATCCCCATGGACAAGACACTGAGCAAAAGGGACAGGAGACCTGCACGTATGAACAAGGAACTCCTGTTAAAAGTCAGACATAAGCAGGAACTACACAGGGTGGAAGCAGGGATCAGTATTGGGATGCTGTTGCAGTATGCAGAAGTGCAGTGAGGGAGACAAAGACCTATCTGGAACTAAATCTTGCCAAGGATGGCAAGGATTACAAGCAGACCTTCTTCCAACACATCAATAACAAAATGAATGCTAGAGAAAACACTGGCCTACTACAAAATGTAACAGGGATCCTTGAAACAGAGGCTGCGGCAAAGGCAGACAATACTGAATGCTTACTCTGCATTAATCTTCACTGACATGGCCAGCTCTCAGGAATCCCTGACCCACACAACGGAGATGGATGGTCTAGAGGAGGGAAGATTTTACTTTGCTTGAGGCGGATCGGGTTAGCGACAGTTTAGTCAAAAGTGACATCCACAAGTCCATGGACTCTTCATGGGATATAACCATGAGTGCTGAGGGAGTTGGCAGACACCATAGGAATGCCACTGACAATCATCTCTGAAAGGTGACAGTCAGGAGATGTGCCTGAGGACTCGAAGAAAGCAAATGTCACCTCAGTTATCAACCACAGCAGGAAGGAGAAACCAGGAAACTACCAGCCAGTCAGCCTCCCCTCAGTCCCTCAAATGGCAGTAAAATGGCACTCTGGAGGCCTTCTCTAAGATGAAAAGGTCAGCAGGAGAGTCAACATGGATTTGCCAAAGGTAAATAGTGCTTGACCATCCCGATTGTCTTCTGTTGTCTTCTATGACTGGACAACTGCCTGGAGAATTGAGTGGAGTGTCACGGATATTGTGTGAATGGATTTCAGCAAGGTTTTTGACACTGTCTCCCAAGATGTACTCATAAGCGAGCTCGGGAAGCAGGGACTGGCTGTGCTGAAGGACAGTGAGAGGTACTGAGAATGGTGGGTCTCAGAGGGTTGTGATCAGTTGCATAGTGCCTAGATGAAGGCCTGTCATTAGTGCTGCGCCAGAAGGGTTGATACTGGGCCTATTCTTGTTTTACCTATCCAACAATGACTTGGGTGAAGAGGCAGATGCCTCCTCAGCAATGTCACTGATAACACAAAGCTGGGAGGAGTGGCCCCAGAGGGCTGTGCAGCCCTTCAGAAGGACCTCAACAGGCTGGACAGATGGGCAGAGAGGAAGTGTCTGAAATTCAGGCAAATGCAGGGTTCTGCACCTGGGGAAAAATAATCCCATGCAGCAGCACAGGCTGGAGGCCAAACCTGCTGGGAAGCAGCTCTGCAGGGAAGCACCTGGGAGTCCTGGTGGATAACAAGCTCTCTATAAGCCAGCAGTGTGTCCTTGCAACCAAGCAGGCCGATGGTATCCTGGGCTGCATTTGGAAGAGCACTGCCAGCAGGTTGGAGGATGTGATCCTTCTCTATTTAGCTCCGGTTATGAGTCATCTGGAGTGTTGTGTCCTTTTCTGAGTTCAGCGCAAGAGAGACATGAAGATCCTGGTGTAGGTCCAGTGGAAGGCTACAAAAGTAGACTGGAGCTCTTCATTTATGAGGAAAGGCTGAAGGAGATGGGCCTGTTTAGCCTGGAGTAGAGACAACTGAGAGATGATCTTATCAAAGTGTCTGAAGGCAGAGTGAAAGCAGGATGGAGCCAAGCTCTCTGTGGTGATGCTGAGCAACACAAAAGACCATGGGCAGTAAAGTAGCTGGAACACAGGAAGTTCCACCTGAACACAAGCAAGAACTACTTTATTGGATGACTGAACGCTGGAAAAAATTGTCCAGAGGGGTTGTAAAGTTTCCTTCTCTGGAGTTATTCAAAAGCTGTCTGGACACATTTGTAAGTAATATACTCTAGGAGACTTATTTGAGCAATGTTGGGCTAGGTGACCTTGTGGTAGCTTCCAACCCAACCATTACGTGATTCTGTGATTGAGATGACCTAATGTCCTTGAGGCGGAATAGTGAGAATAATTCTGAATGGGAAGATGGAGGAAAGAAACCCACAGAACAAACCCTTCTTAGTATTACTGATGCAGGTTATACAGCTCTGAAATATTATTGTAGCATCACAACAATTTCAAAACATTTAGCAATACTTGAAAATGAGTGCCAAAAACACAGTTATATTCTATACGTTGGCCTCCATCTTACCCTTGATTGCTCTTTTATATGCCATAATAAAACCAGAAAAAAATAAATTAGACTGAGAAGCTGTATAAGTCTTTATATATTCCCTTTCTTTTACTGGCATCTTAAGAGTCTTTTTCTATGTGGGCTGATGTAGGTGCCTGCTTATGTCTAACCCTTTTATAGTGCTTTGTCCTCATACAAATAATCATGAAAGCGCATCAAATAATAACAGCAGGGGAATTACTATACTGCCAAATGTTCCCATCAAGCAACTTGAGTGTAGTCATCATTATAATCATTTTGAGATGTTGAATGTAGTTAAACCAGCAAGCTCAGCTCCTCTGAAATCTCTGAAGCTTTTCTCCTAAGAGTTAAGTAGCTTTCAACTATAAGTAAGGATCAGTAAAGTGTACCAGAAAAAAAAATCATCTATGTTGTTGAATGCACTTATACATAAGAGTGCATGTGTTTAGTTGCACAATGATGAAACAGGTATTTTTTACAGGTTTAAATGTTTTCAGGTTTTTCTTTTTTTACTTTAAGGTTTTCTATATTATTAAAGGTGGAAATGTGAAATGTACAAAGAAGGAGATGTCTGCTTTAGTTCTTCTCCTTAATTTTGACTGCTCTCACTAATACAGTTCTATGGAGAAATGTTAAATTTATTAGAGGATTTTAAGAATTCCAGGTGATGTTTGGAGTGAAATGAATTAGAATAGAAAATTACTGTCCTGTTTTATGCCATGTTGCAACCATTTGTGGAATGGAATTTTATTTTTCTACCTCACAAACCTTCAGTGAGATTGAAAATATAATTGTGACTCTTTAAAGGAAAATTATCCAAATGTTCCAAGTGCTAAGTGAGTGCTGTTGTTAAATTAGTGTATTGACTTTAACCTCTGATTTCTAAAGCTATTTGCAGAGACAGCTTCACATGTCAATCTCTTCCTGAAGGCTCATTTCATTTTCTTTATTTTCTACTGCGAGAAAATGTCATTTGTGACTCTGCTTTCAGAAAACTTCCTTCTCTTTCCCCTTCTGCCTTTGTTTTCACTTGTTTGCATCTGTTAACCAAGTCTATTTTTGTTAAGCTCTGTCTCCAAACAACCCCAATTTCTTTCTCTAAAACTCTGCTCATACTCCAGGAAATATTTTGCATTCTCACTCTATTCCAGTTATCCAATCTTTCTTTGAGCTTCTGCCACCAGTGTTGCAGGCGTACTTCTGGCTGATTTTCTCAAGTTCTCCACAATTCTTATTCCACACATATGGGAAGAATGTGTTGGGAAGGGAAATGTCAACATACCAGCTAGGCCTTAAAAATATCTGAGATAGACAGCATTTGTAAGGTGCTCTGAAAATGCAGACAGTTCCGATACAGTAAGTCTCAAAGAATGTTATCTGTTCTCTGTGCTAAAGAGTTTAGTTCTTGCACATTATTCAGTCTGCAGATATGGGTACAATCCCCTCTTGTGTTTTTCTTATATATTTGACATGCCCTCCAAGTTCTCTCTGTTTAGGGCTTAAAACACTAATGGGAAGAAATAGATTGCAATAGATTGCCTGTAATGTCTACAATTCACCATAATGCATGTGGCATATCTTTTTCCACCTTTTAGAAGGGGTTTCAGTGACCCATATATTTCACAGAATATACCACAGAGTGCTTACTGTGAAATATTATTATAAGGCTTTTAGCAGCTATTGTAGGAATAGATGAACAGAGAGAAGTATAAATGAATGGCACAAGTGTAGAGTATCTCATTCTTAATTCTTATTTTATCAACTGAACTGACAGTTCATAAAAGGTGTTATAGTCACAAATATAATTCTACTAGTCTTGTGGAACAGAGCTCCTTCAGAAAATGTAAGACAATTATTTACTGGAGTTACAAAGGTATGTAACTTGGACTTTCCTTGGGTGATGGTTCTGAATTCACAGTGAAAAAAAGTAAAGAAAGGTGTTGTGAGGTAAATTATTTTGTTCTGCATACACACTGTTTTACTACTATGCTTATAGCATGTTCTCACGTACATCTAGAAGTGGAGAATGAAAAAAACAAGAATGAGCCCTTTGATTTTGCAGCTCTGCAAATCCTCACCCAGATGAGTGACCACGAAACCTGTCTTACAGCCAGGTTTTCAAAATTATATTCTAATGTTTCAGCAAAGGTACTCATTATTTTGATTTCCCTTCTTTTCACTGAGTACAGAGAAAATTTGCGTCACCTTCAGGCATCTAACATTAAGTACCCAAGTTAAGATCCTAATTGTCCTTAAATAGTGTCTTATGCAGGAAAAAATAGAGTTTGTAGTTGCATTCAGATGGCGATTCAGAGCTGCACAGTGCTGACTAGAACTTTGGAGGTGAACAGCCCTCTGCAGTTACATTACAGTTAGCCCAGAGTGAGTGAATTTCCTGGCTTTGGTGTCTCAGATGGGTGTTTAAGGTTGGGTCATGTGAATCACCTCTGCTCCTGCCTTCCCTGAAAGTGTTAAGAATTCTTTTGTTCATTTGAATAGAAATAAAAAGAGCTTGAGATCTTCCTCCTCTATCCAGCCCATAGACAGAGTGTAAGATATACCTTAAATTTCATTACTTATTTTTCTCTGCAATTGAAACTAGTCTTTTTTTTTAAACTTCAGCCCATTCAGGTATTGCTAGTGAAATGACAGTTTCTTTTTTGAAAACTCATTAGTAATGTTTTGAAACACTCTGCTTACAACAGCTTTCATCTTATCCATTAGAAAAAAAATGACTTATCCAATTTCAGAATATTTGTAAAGTGAGCTTTGCAGACCCCATTAAATGTTAAAAGCTGTTTCCAAGAAAATTGTGCCTGTCTTCAAGCACTCAGCTCATAGTGTGCTTTCCCTACATCTTAAGATTTGTGACCTACACCAGTGAAATAATAAAAAAAAAGGATTATTCTAATTTGAAATAGGTCAATCTAAAGATGAAATACTAAGACTGCTTATTTTAATTTTCTGGTGTTCCCAATGAAGTTCAGAAAGGTTGAGCATATAATATTGGAAAAAAATCACTGAAATACAGAAAAGATTAACTGAGTGAATTGTACACTCATGACCCCTGTACATAATAGAAATGTTTTCTGGGCAAAATTAGGATGGCTGTTAGATGTACATTTACAGATTGACTGCAGATATACACAGCAGAGTAATTTTTGTTCACTCTGACTTTTCCACTGCTTGATTAAAAGACTAGACATTTTCCCTAGAGATTCACTCTCCTGGCTAATGTGCTGTAATTGCAATGGAGTGCTTAGTACAGCAGCGAGCACTGTTCTGCAATAAATTTAGGTCACTACAGAGTCCATCATGTAGTCCATGGCAACAGAAGATAAAGCATGGTTAGTTCATCTCTAGCTTTCAGCTGCTGTGTCACTGATTCACCTGATTAATTATACTGTAATAACTAAATGTAGGCAAATTGTTCAAGTCCCGAGGTCTCTTCTTTCCTTCCGTATATGTAATGTTTCAGTAAGAGAAAACATAACGCATAACGTAGCAGCATTATAACAGAATTGTGAACCAGAAGAATTCTTAGGCAAAAAACAGTCACATTTTACCTTGGAGCATTCCTTTCCTATTTCCGTATAATCCTTCAGATCAATATTTTTGAAATCCTTTAATTTTTACAGATCCCTAAAATTATTTTTTATTTCTCTAGCAAAAAGAAGGCAAATTTGTACCAGGCTTTCAGAACTGTTGGTTGTAATTCAGAATGAGTTTGGGTAGCAAGAACTTTGCTGCATGTTTTTTCTCTCAGCTAATTTACTTGATCTTGTGCTTGAGAATATTTTATTCATTAAGCTTGTTGGCAAATTGGCCATTCAGATTAAATTCTAGCTTCAGGCCATTTACAAGTTTTTTCACTTCAAAGTTTTTTAAGTTTTATTGTTTCCCATCTGATACACATAAACACAACTATCACTAAAGGCCTATTTCCTGCATTAAGAGTAGAAGTAGGACTGAAATACTTTATTGTGGCTTATATAAAATTGTGCATAACAAATTTTGTCATCATTAAGTCATGTATTTTAATCTCTTGTTGCAGGGATGATGTTTGCTGATCACCTATCATGAAAGAATTTAGGTGAAAGTTCAAAGCATTGGAGCATAAATGTAAAGCAGTGGGATCTGAAAAAAGTCTGGAGGTGGGGTTAGGATTTAGCTTTTACATATTTCACACTTAAAACTCCGAGCAATGAACTACAGTGGATTATAGAATTTGGAGAGACTTTTTGTTAGCTTTGAAGATCTTAGCCTTAGAATTTCAAACGTTTTTTAAGAATTTAATAGTAATTTTATGCAGCACCATATAAGCCTGTTGTAATTGTGAATGTCAAGAGCAATGGTATCCATCTTATAAGACTATGGAAAGCAGAAAGATATGCGTAAATTGTCAACCCAAATAAGCATGTTGGATTGCATCTCTCTTAGCTTTTTGATCTGTGACAAAAACGGAAGTGTTGTGTCTGTATGATTAGGGTGCATGTTTTGAAGGGAACATAGGGAAACTGAAAATTTCTCATCTGTGATCTCTAATATCTTGAACATTCATGATATTATTTATGATTTTGTTGCAATACTTTTCCCATGTAAATTCCCAAGATGAAGCTTTTAGTAATCCATAAATTTAAGTATCTTAACCAACACTTTTGTGAGAGACTGAAATGTTAGTCGTTAATGACTCAAAGCAATTGTCCATAAGCTAAGGGCAGGTTGTTTTGCTGAGGTCAAGTTTACCCCTCTACCTGTCTTCCCAAGGAGGAGAAGGTGAGTTTTTGAGTGTGTGGTGGCAATCGTCATAAGACAGAGGCAGTGAACACCCACTACCAGAGGATAGTTTTTATCATGCCAGTCGTCATCCCTTACATACCCTGCCTTGTAGAATGCCACATTCCCTTGGGAAATCCACATGTAGCCCTGAGGGTTTTGATCCCTTCTGATGGAGCAGAACTGGCTCCACTATGCTGATGTGAGAGGCAGCTGTCATGCCTTAGGAAGAGCCATAAACCACAAAAGACTCTGAAGCACCCCCAGACTCATTTCTGAGGCCTTCCACCGAAGACTGAAAGCTCTCCCTCAGGGGATATACCTGGGCATGCCCACTTAAACCTGAGCCTATATTATCCCACTGGTCTTTCTGTTTTGGGGGCCTCCTTCACCCCCAATGGATCAAGACTTCAATCATCACCTAGAAAAGTGCATGGTCACTCTGGCCATCACTTAACAACAATCAAGTTGCATAGTGGGATCCATGTGTGGTGATATCTTTCTACTTCTATTCCTTCTTTCTTTAACCTCATACATTTTCCAAAGGAAAATTTTTATACTTTTGTTCTTATATTACTATAGCTACTAATAACCAATATGGCTACATAATTGGTTTTCATTGCAACCAAATTTTTTCTAAAATTAACCCTACATATATGTATTTATAAACTCCAATCATTCAGTGTTGTTTCAGTCTAATCTACCCCAAAGGACCTAGTAACAAGAACTTGGGTTACCCTTACCTTCAAGAGCAGGCTGAACAAACTCAAAAAAGAAGTCCTAACCCTTACTTATATGGTGTTAGATGACTAATGGCCCACTTGACTGAGGTTTCTCTACTTATTCTTCAGTTTTCACAGTGTTTTGTTTACAGCAGAGCATTTTTGAAACATGTGGTCCCTAATATTCTTTACACATAAACTTTCTTTTATGAAGTCAGAAAAGCTGCAACAATTTATGTCAACTAATGACTTGATCCACATTTTACAAAATTCTTGCTTATGGAAAATGTTATGATTTTTAAGACACTAGAAAAGCATTTTAGATAGTCTATGAAGTAATGTTTGTTTTGGAATAGGAGAGGAGAGATACATTTTTGACAGACAAATAATGAAAGAAATTACAATTTTGTTTATATCGTATTGATATGATTTATATGGTGCAGAAAAGAGAGACAAAGGGAAATTTCAAAGACTTTTCAAACCTCTACATTTTCAGAGTCTTTCACCAAATATAGTCTAACCTGACACTGCAGCCAAATGATTCGAGTAACTCTTGTTTAAAACAATACAGAACTGATTATGGCTCCTGATTTGATTTCAGTTTTATGGTGTCATTAACTTTGAGTGAAGCTAGAGAAAGGTACTAAGATCTTGCTGGGATAGTTTCCTACCACAAGCTTTCCATGGCAAGTCACTTCTGGTTTCCACTTTTAAGAGTAGACTGTGACAGCTTTAAGATGGCTTTCCCATCCTTACCCTGTATGCTTCCCTTATCATCCTACAACATTCATTACAAGATCTTTCTTTCAGGAGTAATTTCCTTTACAGTCCAGCTTTGATTACAGTTCTGTTCTTAAATTCTCTTTCTCCAGATGTCTCTGCTGTCAATTTACTCCTGTTTTCACTCACTCAGTTTTTTTTCCCCAGGACAGGATATTGTTACAGACCTTGAGATTTTTCTTTAGATAACTCTGTCCCAAAAGTCATGACTGTTTCATTCTTTGTTTAGTTCTGAGATTAAAAAACAAAACAGAACTTTCTAATTTCAGCTGTAATTGTATTCCAAATGTCCACAATTTTCCTGAGTGCCTTCCATCTGCTGGAATTTGTTTCCCACATCAGGCAAGCAGGCCTAATGTCAGATAACAAGGCCCTGCTGGTCATCTGCAGGCTTCTAACTTAACATCAGTCTGAATCTTTAAGATATCTATAAAACCATCATCAATAAGTCTATAACTGAAGATTTTAAAATAGACACAGTTTCAGGACAGTAGTTCAGTATCAATTTTTAGGGATAAAAAGTTCTGGAGAAAATCTTAGTTTCTGATGCAAGTCAGTTGACAACTTGTAAATTTGAGACAAAATCATATATGGTTAAGTCTTCATAAGGTCTTACTACTAGAATATAGAATATAATGATAAATTTTAGAATTTTATATCTCAGTGCCTTATCCACTATAATGATAGAATGAAAAGAGATTACTGTTGAACAAACATTACCGGAAGAAGAGTTAGTTTGTGACATTATCTTAAGAAAAAAGTAATTGGTTTTTGAAAGATGTTTTATTGCTGATGGAAGTTATGATTTTATGAACAAAGGAAGGAAAACTTCCTTCAAGATGGGTGGCCCCGTGCAGAAAATCATCTGGGTACTTCATCTGGCATTTTAGAAATTTTACATAGTTAAACCTGTTTTACTGGTTTAAATTTAAAAGGTATCCAAACCTATTACATCAGTGAACAAAAGGTGGCTTATCACAACCTTCTGTGTCACAGCAGAAAATTTCTGAAGTCTCTTTGTCTTCTATATCTGAGATGTTTCTGGAAGCCTGAGAGGAAATTACTGCCTGGAGACAGCCTGTTATCTTTCTGTTTAGAAGCCTTGAATATGGACAGAATCCAGCATTCCAAACTACCTACCTGAAGGATGACTAGGTTACACAAAGCTACTCACCAAACTGTGGAAAGTGGGAAAAAATTGGTAACTAAGTGGTTCTAATGAACCTGAAGAGATTTCAAGATTTTGATAAGTGCTGAGATTAACAGAAATAATTGAGTTTAAGGGTAATAGATTTTTTACTAAACCAACATTCTTAACATCTTTTCCCCAACATAATGTGGCCATCAATAAAGTAAAAATTGCTCACATTCGTGGGCAATTACTGATTGGATGTGGCTGAGCTACCAAGCACTGACTTACTGTAGCAATTTTCAGAGAAGGCAAAATCTGAATAGACAGTAAATTTATTTAAATACTCTTATGTAAAACATTGCTTTTTATAAAGATAAATTGCACAAATGCCTGAAATACAAAAGAAAAATTTGACTGTATCTGTTGCATCGTCTCACCTGGGTGTATCACACCCTAATTATTAAGTATTGGCAGCTGCCCTGTAGCATACAGTCTGATCATCACTCAGAACTAGTCCGGTTAAGCCAAAGTTCATGGCTTAACCTGCTCTTAGAAAAATGTTGGACTTGGGCAATAGTAGCCATAAGCAAATAAGAAAAAAATTCTAGTGTTTCTCAAAGGTTTTTTATCAACATATGCTTTTGTTTCTCTCAGTATTCCATAACTGCTTTCTCTTTGGATCAGTTTGTCCTCCTGAGCAATCAACTTAGGATGCTTAGGATTAAAACCTCAGGCTTAGTAGCAAATTTAGAAAACAAAAAAACCAAGCAGATCTGAAGTTCATGTCTGTTAGGCAAAAATTACAGAGATTTTTAGCAACAAAAGTGGTTGTTTATCTCATATCCGTTGTAGGAACAGAAAATGTTTTTTTCACTGGCTATGCGCTGTAAATTCATAAGTTTGATCACTGAGATCAGTCAGTAAGAGCTTTTACTATCTAATAATCCTGGATTCAAGCTGCGTTGCCAAAAAATTGCCCCTAATTTTTGTGACAAATGCAGACAAATCATGATTGACATGTCTCTTCAACCCCACACCCACCTCCTACCCTGCATAATTACTAGGCAGGCTAAACATTCTGTACAGGCAGGGAAGAGAATCTTCTATCAATATTTTGATGATCCATTAATGCAGGTCCTGTCTGATTGACTTTCTGCATGTTCATTTGGAATGTAACACTCTGTGACCTTGAAATATGAGCATTAAAGACAGGATACCTTGTCTTGCTGCATGTCACTGTCACCAAGTAAAGCTTCTATTACGGGTGTTTTGAAATCAGCTGGTGGTGAAAAGAGAACCTCTACTGTTAAACCTACCTTAACACAAAACCTGTGTTATTTATTTATGATGTTACATGAATCATCTGCACTTTCTGTGATAAGCCCAGGGCTGTGTGTCTTTCATTTCAGCTGATATTCTGCTGCCATTTGCCTGGCTAAGTAACTACTGTGCAATCACTCTAAGCTGATGTGTGGTCATTCTTCTGCACTAAACAGACATTTAACTCAACTGAAAAAACCTTTGAAGTACAAAATTTGACAAGGAAAATTTTTGCTCATGTATGGGAAGTCAAGTCTGTATCAAATATGCTTTTTGTGTTAACTAAAAAGGTTTCTACAGAGAATTTGATAAATTGTTCTACTTCCATATGCAAAGTAAAAAAATAGTTTTGAGCAAAAGGATTTCTCATGTTAGCATAGGGCTGAAATTATTCTGGAATCAAGGGAGCATGTACAATAAATTCAGAGCTAGGTCAGTTAGGTCTGGGAGGGAACAAAATGTTAAGTTTCTAGCTTCTATTGAATCATGTGAAATTGCACCTGTATAATCATATGATGGAATCAGGTGGTTACTAAGGGGGGAGAACGATTGTTTTAATCCAACGAAGGTATACCAGAGTGTTGCCCTGATTTTTTCAGCCTTCTCTTCTGTTTCACGGTTTCATGTTTCATTGTGTTGAAAAGGATCTAATAAGAGGGCATTTTTTCTTCTTGTATTTTTTCCCCAAATATTTATCAAACACAATGCCAATATTTGATAAACCTACTTCATTTCATGACTTTTTAGCTTGCTTTACAATACCCTAAAAGGATAGAATCACTGGGTATATTTTGCAAAGAGAAATTGCCTACTTTTTTCTGCCTAAATGTAAGAGGCAGAAAACTGAGCACAATTCAAGGATAATGAGTTTTGCTTGCAGTTGTTTAGCCACTGTGAAAATTTGCTGACAGATTTGCCTGGATGCTTTCACTCCTATTTGAGTTTAAAAAAGAAATAAAACAACAATAATAAAATTCATACAGAGTTGCACTGGAATTGTTCACAACTGACAAGTAACTTCTAGTTATAAATTTAGAGACTGATGGTTAATAATTTATGAGCTTCTTATGTGGCACATTACATGACTTTCATTTTCTCGTCCATGGAGCATATCAAATGCAGGGTGCTACCTGTGGGTCTCAATAAATTTTCCCCCTTTTTTTCCTCTTCAACTTATTCATTGGATACTGGATACTGTTTGTGTTATGCAGAATTGAGGGGAAGAAACACAAATAATTCTAGCCAGAGGAAATGCCATCATGAATTCATCATCACTTTGTGACATTTGCTGTCCTCTTATTAAACTGCCTGGTATTTCATGAAACCATGCCCAGACTAATTGCACTTTCATTAACTCTTGTTCTCCCCTATTAAATTATTTGATAGTATTTTCCTAGCAGGAATGTCAACATATTTAACTAACTCTAATAACTAAAGCTTTGCAAACCATGCTGATGTGTGTCTTTCTTCTTCCCAGCCTAATCTGATACACCGTTTTTGATGACAAGACTATGAGCATCCTATCCAGTTGAAATGGATGTTCTCCCTCAGTTTGAGGTCTTCAGTAAATGTAAATTTGCAAAGGTGGATCCAGTAATGCCTTTGCCTGACATCACAGTTATTTTCAGCTCCCTGCAGGATGTTCTTTATTTTTCAGCTGCAGTGTTATAATTCACTGAAGGTCACATCACCTTGCAGAAAGCCAGCATTAGTAGGTTTTTACAGCAGCATTACGTGGGGCAATGTTTGGGGTAAGATCACCTTAAGCAACAGAAAAGCTGGCAACAGCAGTCCCATAGTGAACCTTTAACACACACGAAACTGCGGTTATGCTGCTTCCTTGCCTGTCCTCTTTCAGGAGATGTGACTCAGAGGACCAGGAGGCTGTGGGTAAAGCAGCCCCAAGCACACTAGTCCCTCGTGCTGAGGGGAAGCTGAAAGAGGGTTGTGCTCTATCAGCTCCCCAGCTGTGCTGCTGCACGCCTGCTTTGCCGCACCTCTGCTTGCAGCTTCATGTAATGCTTCAGGACACCCAGAGTGATTGGGGGTTTTTCTCTCAAAATTACTTTCTGAGAGACATTTCCATAAAATGATTCAAACTGGGCCGTTCCCATTTCAGTTGAGCCTCTACCAGTTGTGCAACATATCTTTTGACCCTAGAATTTACTTGAAAATCTTGAATATTAATTCACCAGGAATAGATTACAGTAGTAAAAACCAAGCTGTGGTAGAAATACTAGTCATTTGTTACTTATATATAAAACATAAGTCAAACAAACAGGCTTGCTATCCTGCCAAAAATAATTGTCTCATTAATCTTAGCTATGTTAATTTAGTTTTACGGTGAAGATCAAATGCAAGAAAATCCTTTTGGGTTCTCACTAAGTTTAACAAGGCTCTCTCCATATTTACTGGAGTTTCTTTCTCTATAAAACCAAAATTTTGATAACACCTTTAACAATTAATTAGAGTGAATAACCAGAGATACAGTGTGAGATACAGAGAAAATGCAGAGACCACTCACCTTAATAATAAAACCCACTACCCACACACTGTGTACATCACTAACACTGCCTTTCTGTGAAAATAAACCCTGTTTATGAGAATAATACCAGATCACTTCATAAATATAGATTTACCATAGATAGGGATGTCTGTATGGATATACATAGGAAATTGTAAAATATTTTTGCAATGAAAAAATTTTTTAGTGTTTTATCGGTATTTGGCCACTTACCTCTCTCTCATGCACACAGCCCCATTGCCCTTATTACACATACCCACGTACACACCCTTGTTTGGTTTGGTGACACAAAACACAATACATGATTTTCCTGTGCTTGGTACTTCTTTTCCATGATGTGGTTTCCAGAATTGTGGTTTGGGGATTTCTCTAATCTGTAAAAAAGTAGGAAATCTGAACTAAGTAAAAAATCTTGATTTTTTTTTTCCATTTTCTTATAGACACTTAATACCCTGCGTTGTAGGTTACTGCTGAGTAAGAGTGAACTTGAAAGGATGCAGAGCATCAACATGTTATTAAATCTCTCTCAAATATCATCAGTACATGGACATTGTTCTGACTTCACAAAATACCTCAGCATACAGCATAGCAAGGTAAAAACTTGTTAGAAGTTTCAACAGAATCAATGGGAGTGGGTGACGTAACAGCTACTCAGAAGAAAAGAGACACCCAACACTGATTTAATAATACAGATATAGATTTAATAACTTAATTTCCTCTTTGTAAAAAATAATTTCAGGTAGTTGGTTAAAATTGTAGCTGCTTACAGACTCCACAGTTTAGTCCAAGTCCATGGTGTAATATGATTTGCTGAATGGTTTACCTACTCTTCCTGTGGTCTTTCCAACCACATGATTTTCAATATCCTGAATATTTTGGCAACCTATTTCTCGTAAGTAAGTTATCAGTTTTCAGAATGTAATTTTCTAAGACTGATACTTTTTTGCCTTTTGAGACTTAGTTAAAGCAAATAAGTTAGACTTGTTGCATGTAGACTAGTAATTTCAAGACTATTTTCACTTGCTAACATCAAAACATGTGATTTCATTTGACATACCAGAAATCTATCACAGCACATGCAGTTTCAGAAATCCTGGTCCATCTGGAACTGTATTTCAGAGCATTCAGCTTTGACAATTACTCAAACTTCTCCTTTTGCTTTCAGAAGCATTTTATACCATACGTTTACAGATGTCTGTTTCAACTAGGGTAGCCTTAATGTCTTCTCTGTAGCTGTTACAGTGCTGTGTTTTGGATTTGGATTGAGAATTATGTTGGTAACACACTGATGTTTTGGGTTTTGATAAATCCTATTTAGTCAAGGACTTTTTAAAAGTAATTTTATGCTCTGCCAGTGAGGAAGCACGCAAAGAAAACAAACTGGGAGGGACTTTAGCCAGGACAGGTGACCCAAACTGGCCAAAGGGATATTCCCAACCACAGAACATCATGGCCAGTTCATGAATTGGGGGGAGTCCAGAAGGGTAGCTGACATGGGTTCAGGGGGGCAAGTCTGGCACCTGTCACTGGATGGTAAGCAATTGCATTTTGCATTGCTTGGCTGTTTCAAAATATCATTATTGTTATTATTATTATTGTTATTATTGTATTTTATTTAATTTTCAAGTATTAAACTGTTCTTATCTCAACATACAAGTTTTACTTGGATTCTTCTCCCCAGTCCAGCAGGTTGGAGGAGAAGAGATGGGGGGTTGAGCAAGGGGCTGTGTGCTTCCTCATCTCCTATTGGGCTTAAACCACAACTAGATTACAATGAGTCCCGCTGTTTCCACTCACTTCTGACAACACAGGCCTGTTGAGACAACCAGGTCATGCAAGAAGAGAATGAAAGAAGAAATGCAGAATGAAGGGTGTACTCAGGTCCTGAAATGATGCTTGTTAAAATGCAACTGTGCCTGCATTTCCTTAATTTGAGTTGCCACTGTACAGGCAACTTTTACTGAGCTGCAAAAACTCAGCTGCCAACCCAGTTGCACACCAGAAATCTCACTGTAAGCATGTTGGTCTTGCTGAAGCTATTCTTTAAAGGGGATTGTCACTTGAAAAACACTAGGTTTTATGAATTATATGTGACCAAAGGAGACATATACCTGCATATGCCAGTATATATACTGTTGTGTAGAAATTCCTTAAATACTCTGAACCGGTGCCTTCTTGTAGCCAGTAAACTGAAAAAAATTGTCCAGAATAGTCTGTGCAGAACCTTCTCTTCTACCTTTCTAAAAAATACTTCATCTTGGCAATTTTCTAATTATTGCTTATTATGCAATTTAATCCCAATTATTTTTCACTACTTTTCTCTGATGGGATTTTGGATCATTGTTACTTAATTGTTTTGGCATATCCAGTTCCCTATATGCTGCAAGCTATAACCTTTGTCACTTCATATTGATTTCATACTTTTCCAGAGCATGACAATCCAGTTAAAGATGCATGTCAAGAGCTCTGAAGATCCTCTGAGATAAGGACATAACCCAAACCCATAGATAGAAGATGAAATTTGTAGGGAATTTTGTCCAGTTAGTGGGTGCTGTTGCCTTTATCTTTTTCTTCTTAAACCGAATAAACCTCTACTCATCTTCAGTACAAATTGTGACTCTATCTATTAATGTTAATAATCTTTGTGTTACAGACAGATGCAGTGGCCTGAGAGAAGTACAAAGTTGCTTTAAAACTATGTTTACTTCCCCTTAACATGTAGATGACAATTTCGGAAACATAAATTTTCTTTCATGTTGAGAATCTGGAATGCTGACATCTGTCTGCTCTGTTTTTCCATTTCAGATGTAAGATGTTATTTCAATTTATCTGGATTAAGGGTGAAATTCAGGATATATTTGTGTCCAATTACTTTGAAATTAGATAGGTATCATGTCACTATATTTGTGTGCAGTGTTATTTTTTTTAAACAAATTATTACTATTGGAAGGAGGTTACGCATTGCTTATGGATATGCTTTGGAAGTCCAGAGAATCCAAAGAACACTTCTTTTAATATCACACACAGAGGGTCTGTGGCAGGATAAAAGGGACGAGATCTTGCAATTTCTTCCTGTTGTGCCTTTCCTTCTGGATTTCTTACTGACAGATAAGACACTGCGACATAACCTATCATTTTTCTGAAATCGAGTCTCAAATGCAGTTTGGGGAGTGAGTTCACAGTAGTATAAGGTCTGCCTTGTTACCATCCAGATTAACTTTTCTACTCCTGTGAGTGGCAAGGGAGCATGTGCTCTGAATAAGCATGACAATAAAAAATCCCATTTCTATAGCCTTGCACAGTTTTTACAATTTAATATTCCGAAATGAAAGATATACTGTTGCCTGGAACACACACTCTCTTTGAGTAAAATGCTGGTGCAAAGTGTCCTGTTGGGAATGATAACAAGACTTGTAGCATCTGTTTCTTAAGTTAAGAGTTTTTGTTCTCCTGTGCAGTCAGTATAATTCTTCTTTATGTGAAATTTGGAGGGGATGTGCAAATGTTGTGTTCAGTGATCCTTCTTAAGCCAGTAGATCAATTTTGAATAGAATAAGGGTAAAAAATAATTACAGAATAAAGATTTACAGAAAGGAACATTTGATGTTACACACCTCAATTTTTCCACATCTAGCAAAACTATCTTGATCTTTCAAAGATGTGCTTCCATTTAGAAATCTTTCTTTACATCTCAGTATTCTACTTAGGCAATTTTTCATAATTGCTAGCCTTGCAGCAGCTTTTAATCATTTGCAGATTACTGAAAATATAGATTTTTGAAAATTATGTCTCACATAGATAACTGTAGAGATACAGTTACACAGATAACTGCTCTTCAGATACAGGGACTTAAAGATCTGTTGGAAATTTTCCAATAAATCTAAGTTTTTTCTCTTGCACTTCTTCATCTGTACATACAACATTTGTGTCCTTCCATTAAATGTGCGCTTGCTGAGACTAGTATAAATCAAACCGGAAAAAAATGTAGTATATTGTAAGTAGGTTTCATGCCATACATAATTTCTGTCAAAGGTTTTGCATGTAAAGGAAAACTAAAGTAGTGTCTTTGTGTTAGATCTGTTAACAGACATCATTTCACCATTTGTATTTGCTGGAAAATGCTGTTTTATTAGCCCATGTTCCCTCGGTCTGTGAGATTATCATAGTGTTGACCATATGTTAACTGCCAGTTTTACTTTAAATCTTTATTTGTCATTTACTCTGTTCTAAAAGTCACTTGTCTGTCTCTTTGTTTGTTGAGAAACAAAAAAAATATAACTTTTTCTTCATTCTTCAAAAAAAGGAGTGAAAAAGACTTCTTGCAGTGTTATGCACGAGTTGCTATCTTGTTTTGCAGTTGTTTGTATTTTGGAACCCAATTATCCAAAGGACAGATTCCTATTATGGCTAAAAATAATAGAAGGACACTTTAATTAAAATTAAGTTGAACCAGTTTGGTTTAGTCAGATATTTTTGAAAGTTTTATCAAATTATATGATAAGTATTTTCACAAATTCTGCCTAAATTACCTTTCTGCTACAAGTAGGAATTGCATTTCTTCTTCCCCTCATAACACAGAAGTGTGTTTTACAAGGCAAAGCAGCTACAACAATACATTTATTTATTGTTATGAATAGCAAAATCTTTATGTAGTTCCAGAGATATGGGCGGTTATAGGACGTAGATTTATTTTCAGCGACATGCAGACATCATGCACCCAGCCTTACTGTTTATTTCTGTTCATAGTTGTTTCTGCATACCGTAGTGGTACAACCGATTTCCAAACGTCTTTCATCTTGAGTAACATAGGCTCTAGTTACAGCCAGAAAGGCATTAGTACCCTAGGAGGACACTTCTTTGAGGACTTTTATTACTTTAGTTTCTGTGGAAACCAGTAAATGTTATGATAAAATTCCCTGTCTCCTATCCTTTGACCTTGCCTGTATTCAAAGTTCTTTTAACAGAAACATTGCAGCAAATTGCTTAAGACATTGACTTGTCTTTGCTATCTTCCAAAAACTTTCCCTTGGCAAACAGCAATCTGGGGTCTGTTCCACCTACCCCTCCCAATCCCTGTGCTGATTTGTTCATTTATAAAAAACTTTTATTCGCTTTTTGTATTATGCTAAAACAAACAGAAAAGACTCATTTAAAATTATATACAGCCATTGATGCCAATGTTCACTGTTTTGTGTTGTTGATGGTGCAACTACTGCCTGTTCCCTCCCAGCCACACAGCCAAGTGCTGTTCAACTGACAGCCTGCAGAATTAATAATACTTCTGTCACCCTGCTCTCTGCTTCCACCAATTCCGCCACGCTTCCTCCTCAAGAAGCAAGGAGAGAAAAAAATCCCAGAATTTAATTAATTTTTAGAGATTTTTTTTTCTACTGATTGTTAAATGATTCCTATTAATGCTAATGGCTATTTTTAATCCTCTCCTCTCCTCTCCTCTCCTCTCCTCTCCTCTCCTCTCCTCTCCTTGCACACTAGTCCACTCAATCCTTTTAAGTATAACATATTCACTAGGAGCATTTCCCATAGCCTAAAAAGTGTCCATCCATCAGCAATTTCCATATTTTATCTGTGCTGTTCTGCTTTTCTTGTGCCTTTCAATCAGTGTGTCT
>WBMY01005810.1:85416-108696 GCA_013397315.1 Donacobius atricapilla
AAAGAATTTCAAGACAGGCAGTATGTTTGCCATCTTTTATTTTTATTATTATTTATTTTATTTTTTATTATTTTTACTATTAACTGTTGATTAATGGAACATTTTGATATGTCATGATTTTTCCTATTTTTTCCTCACTTTAGTTAACTTCCCTTCTATAATAATATATTGTTGAAAATCTTCTCTTTCTTTACTTTTTACATAGTATGAAGTACTCTGTGTTGTGCATTTCTAGGAATAAAGCTCACTCATTTTTCACACTGCACTGTTTTCAATGAATCAGTTATTTACAGTGCAGCCCAAGAGACTAATGGTTTTCTTGACTATTTGCAATGCTGTTCTCCTCATGCCTTAATAAAGATGAATAGTATTTAACTGCCAGGCATTAGAGATCTATTTATTTTAATTAGAAAGCATGCTTTTCCTATCATTTTCCTTGGAACAAAATATGTCCTGGAAGACTCCTTGCACCGCTCCCCTAGCTTTTGCTTTGGTGTGAATTAAAAGGAAACATATTACGAAAGGTGAATAGCTAGGGAAAAAAATAAGGTCTAACATTAAACTATAAATGTTTCAGCATTTTGTTCAGTCAAACCTCGAGGCAATGTCTTTTCAATGTCATGCTTTAGTAAAGGTCTTTTTAACCCATGCTGTCTTTCCAAACAAGACAGACTAAAGCTTCTATTTTAAAAACAAACAGCTAAGTAATTTGCTGTACACTTGCCATGAATAGTAACAAGTAGATTTGTGGCGAGTTCCGCTCTTTAATTAGCACATTGCTATAACCAGACTGTTGTTACTGGTCAGATGAGTACTGTCTTATTAGAATGCATCAGAGGACACCATGTAAAGAAATTCAGGACTCAAGTTATGAAAAAAAAATAAAATGAAGAATTCCTTGGGTTGGTTTAAAGCACTTCAATGTTACACTTATTTTATTTTGTTTGGTTTTTTTTTAAAGAAGGAACTAGCTGTTAAAGCTCAGAGTAAATCCAGTGATAGGTATTGTCTAAAAATTCTTTTAAAATAGATTTTCATAAATGTACCTGGAAAAGGTTTATTTTACATAGCTGGAATGTGTATATGGTATTTTAAAAACAAAACATTTTTTTGGTGTTCTCTTATTACTATGCCTTAAATATTTCAGGGTTTCATAGTTGAACAGAATGGAAAAAAATTTTTTAAACATATTTTTGTTAAATCTGTCTGATGTAATATTTTAAGTGATTTTCAAAATTCTTACATCTGTTCCAGAGAGAGCAGCATATCAAAGCAGTAGTAACATTAAAATAGAAAAACATTACAGTAATAGCTGAATGAAAGGGAGAATAGAGACTGACCAGAAAATTTGTCAGAAGCTTCAGACAATGAAACAATAAAGAAAGGAAAGGCTTGAGGAAAGGGAATATATTTTGATTGCAGCTGCCCTTTTTAATGGAGACTTCTGGAGATCCATGAAAATATCTTTTTTAAGATAATACATACCGGTATTATACAGACAAATCATTAAAATGTTTTAAAAATAAAATAGAATGGCTAAATCAAAGATAGATTTCGTCTGTTTCTATAGATTTCATGGAAAAATTCCATTTGAAGACCTTTAAACAATTTGTTTTAGTCTTCACACTTGGGTGTTATAAAGATTTTTCTCCTGATGTTTTTTCCACATGGGCATAGTGGTCATCTGCTACCTTTAAGATTGTTTGGCCCAGGAATCTGGGTGTGTCTCCATATAAGGTTCACTAAAACTAGGAAAAAGGACATGCAAATTTTTGATGCTGGGTTTGCATTTTTGCAAAATTGGTAGTGTATCCTCCCCAGAAAAATGCAAAATTACATCATAAGAAAAGTTTTCTCCTGAGTTATGATTGGTATCAAGCTATATAAGAGAGAAACCAGGTGTTAAAAACAAATTCCTAAGAAAATATCATGATTGTTCAAATACCTAGAGTGTGATGGTGTGATGGATACTGCCCAGAGTGAACAGAAATGAGCCTGTCTTATGACCTGCACTTTCTAAATCATGGATGATAAAATATTAATGTAAATGCCTTTGACAATAAATAATACTGAAAGATATTAGAGAAATTCACAGTACTTTACACAGGAGTTCCTATTTTTTGAACTGAATTATTGGTCTTCAACTGNCACTTGTGGCATGAAAACCACTTCATGGGTTTTGGTATGCAGCTGCCTGGAAAGTCAAGGGTGAAAATATGATGCCTGAGAAAGGACTCAGAATGAGAAAATTATTAGATTATATAATCACAAACCAACAGCTATAAATAAAATTCAAATTACTTCTAAATATGTGATTTTTTTTAATATGGATATACATATCTATACAGATGACATGTAAAATAAATGTAATAATTATGAAGCCTCTTTTCTATATGCTAAATTTACCAGATGTGAATCAAACACTGTCCCTAAAAAGATGCATTTTTCTAGTACTTCATCAGTAAAAAGTGCTTATAGATAAACTTGCATCACACAAAACTGTCTCAGATTGAGGACAAAAGTTATCCAAATGTAATCTTGGAGATGGATAAGGGGCTACAAAAAGCTCCGCATTTGGCAAAGAGGTAAAAAGTTGTTTTCAAAACATTGAAATTTTCTGATGATTCTTGGAGATTTCAAATACGTGCCAGAGATTAAAAATCAACAGAGATCAGGCTGTGCAGCCAAGCTGAAAGTAAGTATTTCACATAGATATTGAAATAAGTCATGTATCATGCATGCATATAATCTGTGTGTACAAATAAACCATACGGCACACATACCACTGTACACATCTGACTTCTCCACCACAAAGTACATCTGAGTATGTAGACACAACACAATGTCTCTGGATTTTTTCTAGAACATGGCTTTCATAGTACTTTGCCTACAGCTGTAATTGATAGTGCGCAACAGTGATGTGACACCTTTCCTGCAAGATCTTTCGTGGAATACATCTGCTGTACAGAAAACAAAATATGAGTCTTGACTAAATCTTGTGGTAGAAAGGACTCAAACTGGGAAATTGTTCAACATAATTTGCATATTATGCAGATGAAAAGCTAATGACAAAAGAGTGTATTGGCAAACTCTGCCTTGTTATCTGGCAGTGATGTGCATAGCAGCATGAATACCTAGACTTAAGCTCTACTAATGTTAATTTGCAATTAAGAAAATAAAGTCAGAGAAATGCAGTGAGAACTGCATATGTAAATAAGATTCAGTTGTGACGAACCACATAATCCTATACAGTCCAAATAATCCAGTTCACTTTGGGACACAGGAATCATGATTGTGTGTTATTAATTTTGAATGGTGAAAGAGGGAAAGTAGCCAAGTGCTCATTGAATCCTCATTTCTAGTTTAAGTGTCTGCTTCTTCATCCTTGCTTGCCAGTTCTGAGTGTATTTCAAGGAACATTACTGAGAACAAAATCGAACACCATCAATATTAATGATCTGAATTGGAAAGATAGCTTTTAGTGTGCAAATTAATTACCCTAATCACAGGGTTTTTTGTATCCATTTTAATGAAATAACTATTTATTTCACTGAGTCCTGAGCTTTTCTTTTGCAAATAAGGCACATTTACATGATAAATACATGAAATTTAAATGGATGACTAAATTAAGTTGGGGGGGGGGAAGAATACCCTTTTAAATACAATTTTCATAGGAAAACCAGCTAGATTAATGGGTTGGTTAGCTGACTGGCATCTGTGATTAAATCTTTTCAATGTATGTCAAATAGAATTTAATGGACCTCAAGAAATATCTACATAGTAATATCCAGGGTTTAGTGAAGATGCATTTTATCTCCTATTATTGAAGTGTTGACAGCTGAAGGCATATTGCTTGTTGCTGCCCAGTGCAGTATGGAGACATTTTATTTGAGAATAGTACTGCTATCAATTTACATCTCTACTTTCCTGTGTTGTGTGTCCTTTCCCCTGAAAATGCTTTTTTCTTCCTACAGGAATCTAAACCAAGAAACTCTACTCTAAAATGGTGGTTCCTGATTGTTTGCATAGTCTTCTGATTTATTCATTACATGTACATTAGCTTCATGCTATTATTTTCTAATAACAACAAGAAAGGGAAAAATGCTTAGTTCAGGGGGACTTTAAACATATCTTTTAGATTCTACGTGTTTCTGTGGCAAAGCCTTGAAGGGCTCCATATTCAACAGGAGCAAGATTTAAAACACATTCCAGCTCAATTTTTGATAACAGTCCTTCAGAACAGAGCATCTTTCTCTGCTTGCTTTTTTCCCAGTCGAGCCACCAGAGACATCTCCAGCTTCCTTTGATTTGAAATGATCAATGGCAGCTGCAGCAGGCAGGCAGGGTGCCCCAGGCACAATGCAAACAAGTCTCTCCCCCAGCTCACAAGGATTTACATTTCAATTGCTGCCACATTTTTAAAGATAATTATAACCTTTTTATATTAATATTTTTCTGTGGTGTCTCTGATATTTTAACAACATAAATATTAATTTAGCATATCAAGGAGAACAGCTTTCTTCACTGTAGTCACTCAAACAAAAAGTATCTCCCTAAAACACAGGGCATCAAATGTGGCATCTCGATCTCTGCATATTAGCCACATTTCAGAGGGGGGCATCTGCTGGATTTGATTTTACATGGCTCTGCACTGTTTTGAGGATTAGCAGAGAATAACCTTTCCGTTTGACTAGAGACCAAACCACACTGCTACAACAGCAGAATGTGTTTACTGTCTAAGCTGACATCTGTGACTTATGCGGGTCCAAACAGTGTCTTTACCATGGTGAAAAATATCAGCTAGATAAAGCTGCCTTGATAAAATTGTTTTTCTTGGAAAGAGAAAAGGGGAAATTGCTGCTGATGGTGTTGAGAATTTCTACAGTTTCATACTGCAGCCTTTTTTTACTCCTTTTACCACTCCAGCCTTTTATATCATTTCCCTTTTGCATCAGGAAAAGCCATCACATTGTCCAAACAGATGTTGCTTTACCGACCCAGATCATGTGTTGGACCTCAATAAATTTTTTTGCAGCCTGCCCTATAAAATTTTAGAATGTAGCATATTTGACTTATCTAAGTCTTCCCCACATCTCTTCTTTTGTTTCTAATGCAACTACAACATTCCTAACTGGCCTTCAGTGCTGAGCAACAATCACCATTTTTAGATTCAAGCACTTGTGAAAATAATGCTTTTTCCATAGCAACTGACAAATTAGGGGAATTAGTGTGTGTCACAAAGAAATTTGATATCAATACCCATCAAATGTTACAAGGAGATCGTTCTGCTGCACTTCTTGGTAATGTACAGTTACAATCTTTTTATGGGGAAGACTTTAATTTCCTACACACCAAAGCTATGAGCTTGAGCATTGCTTGAAGCTGACTAGAGGAATAAAACTGCTCATGAAATATGCATGACTAACACATATGCTGCCAGGGGAACCCAGTATATTATGTCTGACCCTTCTGTAATTGTAAGAAAATAATATTCATTTAAATGGATGTTTATCACAGTTAAAGGTACACATAATGAGACTAAGGTCATGTGCCTAAAAACACAGGTTTAGCCCACTATTTCTGGCCTTGTTTGAAAGGACTATGACTTTTTCATAGTTGTTTCTCCTGCACATGTGATATATAATTATGTAGCTTGAAAGAGTCTCTCTCATTATTTTTACGCCAAATATAGTCTTAAACTAAATGCAATTCTAGCATTGTGTGCATACATCTGGGTAATACCTAGGCAGCATATTAAAATTCATGTCAAACCTAACTCTCCTTTTTCAGCTGTTGTTGCTCAGGGTAGCTACAGATTTTTCTCATTATTATATGCCTTTATATATATATGTATATTTTCTTATTTTTTAAACAATCCAAGTCTCTTACAAGCAAGAGAGAGATTTTCAGCTTACAAAAAAGCTGCAACATAGTTTGCACATTTCTACTTCAATCAGCCCTCCTCCAAGCAAAGCAAATTTTGACTAATATGTTTTAATTTGCTTCTTTCTAAACTGTAACATATTTGTAATGCGGATTTGGCTTTATCTTTGCTTGAATACATTCTCAGAGTTCAGGGAGAGATGTTACACAGAACATTGCACTCAGTGAAAGCTAGCTTCAGTGCAATAAATGAACCTTTTGATTAGAGCCACAGAGCTTCACCAGAAGCTTTCTCTCTTAGTTAAGGATCTCCACAAAGAGGCCTGAAACTTTCTTGCTGCACTCATGAGAGCAAATCTACTGAAAGCCCTGAAAAGCCTTAGGTCAAAGAGAAAACCTATTTACCACGATTCAAATTGCTCATAGAAAAAACTGACGAATTTCAAGACGTGTAACTACTGCAGAAGTAACTCTAAGTCTGGGTGTTCTTATGCTCAAGGAAGTAGGCCAAGTACATCTTGGTCTAATGTTATTGATTTAAAACCATACTATCAACAGAACTGAAAGCAGCTGATAAATCTTTAAAAAAAACCCCAGTGGGTACTTGGTCTTCCTTCAGGCCAAGAAAATACTGACCAGCAGAGTGCCATTGCTGTCCTATAACAGGCTTGAAGTCAGACTCTCTAGGGTAGAAGAAAGAACTGAAGATATTCAGAGATTTTTTTTTTTAATATATTATCTGCTGGAAAGGAGTTTGAAAAAGCCAGGTAATCAGATATCAGAAAGCTCAAAAAAATCAGTTTTTTATGTTCCCTGTGTATTGAGTTTCTGAGGAAGCAAAGGGTTGGAGCTTTCTGTTTGGCCTCTCCCCTTCAGGATGGACATGAGTCCTGTTCATACCTGTGCTCCACCTCATTCTCCTTAAAAGTTCGCAGAAGCTAATAGTCACATAGAGTGCCCACCCACATTCCTTGAAGTTCTTTAGAAACTTGGAACTTTTTCGCTTAGGTTACCATATAACATCTGAGAAATCCTGAAGCCAAAATAATTCTCTTTCATTCTCTTGTACCAGCAGTAGAGGAGTGGACTAGTTACTACATCCTAAAGCAGGTCCATTTTTTCTGCAAGTAAGAGAAATATCACTCAGTCTACTGATGTAACTTCAGGGAAAAAAAATTTAAAAAAGAAAAAAACCCTCCAAACCAATCCCATTCGCTATAAATAATTTCAATATGTTTATTTCTAAAATTGCTGATTCATCCTACCTGGTATAAGAAATTCCCTGAATGAGAATATTTGTACCAATGTACCAACCAAAGAACAAGAAGAAAATCTGATCTGCTTTTTGCAGTGCTTTTTTTGTCAGGGCTGTGTCACAGCATGGGTTTCTGAATTCAGTCCAGTCAATGAAATAGGATGATGAGGATTGCAAATATTGTAGTTTAACTTTAAGAAAATCTACCACTGTACAAACCAAAACCCCCTTGCCTTTTCAACTTCTTACTTATTTTCTTGCAGCATGGGTAGTATGTACCCTATTCCTGACACTAGCTCCAGTCCATTTTCCTGTTGTCAGAAGCTAATATTTTCTAAACACTTTCTTTAAAAATCTATCTCAGATAAAGTGAAAAGGAAAAATCAAAGAAAATTGGGAAAATATGCTGGGTACAGTAACAGATGTGTGTCACTACAATACTTATGCCTCTAATTTAGCGATCAAGTGAGAAATCTTTACCAGCTTTCTGCAGCAAAAATATAAGGTGTCACAAGCTTTGGTTGTAACCAGCACAAGACAACTGGATATAATACCAAATACAATATTTATAACAACAGCAGCAAAAGGGGGTCTAGTAGGCATTGATAATTCAGCTGTGCTGCCTAAATACAGGCATACACCTGTAAGTTGCCTCTTATAGTGAACTATACAAGGAAAAGGGACAGAAGAGTTTGATGAAGGTTTTAGAAAGCTGAAGGTGATTAAAAACAGATGATAAACCTTTCCACTAAAATCTGAAAGAAGGGAATTCAAGAGCCCACTAAATGTGCTTAGGTGACTGACTCTTTCTTTGAAAGCAGAGATATAAATTGCAAACTATGCTTTAGTGTTCTCAATATGCTCTGACAGCTTATACTGCACACACTACTTCTAAGCCTAGCTTTTATATAAATTAATCATGTTAATTAGTAGACAGCATTGAACCCACGCTATTAATCCTATTCCTTCCCTTGAAATGGAAGCAAAGTTTGCAGTTCAGTCAGAAAATGGGATTGTTTTATTCTCCTTTTTTTTTTTTTTTTAATCTCTTGTAAGGATATATTATATCTTTTGTCTGTCTTGAAACCTAAATAGAAGCTGTAAGAAGTCTGTGTGTCACAAATACACAGTTGTACTGTGCACCCTTCATGAAAAGGGCATCCACATCCATATGCTACTCCCTGCCAATGGCAGTAACTCCTTTGCAGCAGGCAAGCACTCCATGAGTTTTCTTTTGCTTTGTGAGCTATTAGAAAACCAAGAACAGAGATTAATGTGAAAAATAAGAGGAAGCTGTGCCTAGCATGATTTTGCAATACATGAAATACATGGGGTTTTCTAAAAGATTTTTTCTAAACAGTGCCTGGACTCAAATGTAGTGTCTCTGAACATATTTTATGGATTCCTTAAGAAAGATGTACAAATACACAGGGCTTATATACCTTACATTCAGGGTTCTCTGGAGATACTTTTTCACTATTCCAACTATATAGATTTCTAGAGGGATATTCCTGGGATTATCATCAAGACTCTCTTTCCTCTTTTTTTCCCCCAGGCCAATTAAGAAACAGAATCCTTTTTTTTTTTTTTCATATAAATTTCTCTAAAACCTTGCTTGCACTTGTGATATGGTAGTGGTGAACAAACTTGTGTGAGATAAAGCACAGTGCACCACAGTTACAAAACTAAATTTTTCATGTAGCTGCTATGAGTGTTAAAGTTGCAGAGATTACATATCTTAAGGTACGAATTGGGTGACTTGAATGACCTTGTAAAATCTCACTGTTAGAAGCAGCTACCCAAAGGAACCAAATACTCCAAATCCTCTTCAACTCTGCTTTTCACAGCATAAGTTTAGCTTAATTTTTTATACTTGCTCCATTACCTGTAAATCATTCTTAACCAAAGAGTAATTTCTTCAATGTCTTGTTTGGAAGAATTCGAAGGAAATGGAATACTGCTCTAGAATTATCAAGGACATTCCATATTTAACTGACAAGATTCTTGAAAACTCTATTGGGGCCAATATGACATTTCAATTTCCCTAACTTTTAGTATTAAATAACCCTAAACAAATAAATATTCAGCATGGTTTGGAGAGGATTTTTTCCAAATATTCTCCTTAATGATTCTGCAAATCATAATGGTATCTTTTGTACTACCTTCTCATTTTATTTCAGAATGGCGGTTTGAGAGCGCATCTGGTTTCTGCCATTTACCAGGGGAAGCGTGGTAAAACAGTGTTGTAGTGCATGCAGTGAATTATGGTACGTGCACTGAACGCACTCCAATTGCTAATGGTGATGCCTTAAGTTTTAGCTTTCATGTTTTCCAGATTCTGTGATGCCTAGGGGTGTAGTTCTGAGCACACTTGTAGAAGTGTGGGACCTTGTGACCTGTCATCCATTCTGTGACCATTTTTAGTCCACCTTGGGTGTAGCCCTGGTCGGGCTCTTGTCCTGACCAAGGTGTACTGTAGAGGCCTTTCAATAAATATCTACTTCATTCTCTAGCTCTGTCCAATCTCTGTTTCAGGTCAGCCTTCCCAAGGCATTAATGGACATTAAATACCTGGAACCCAAGTGGATATGGTCCCCTTGAACTAGGTGTGAAGTGCTCTTTGCATTCTCAGAATCAGAAGTTTTACTATGGATCTCGTTCTAAGGCGATTCACCCTTTGTCAAGGAAGAAATCCTGAAGCAGTGTTAGCTAGAAGAGTACAAACCTAGTGTGGAAACCTAGTCTAAATGTGACTCCCCCGCAGCAGACAGCAAAAAGTCTACAAACACAGGCAAAATGAGCATTTAGTCGTTAATTGTATTCCTGGTTACTAATGTAATAATTCTGACAGTGGGGAAAAAAATGGTGTTGCTTATTAATGACTTTGTTCACAATTGATTTTGTATGCACAATTACAACTTGCACCTTCATATTATTCCTATATTCGGCAGTTATTATTTTTTTCAAAGATTACCCTAGATGATTCCCTAATTATTCTTGTTTTGTCAATTTTGTAGGGTTTTTTTTAACATTTATTGACCATCCATATGTGCATTGATTTCAATAAAAATTTTGTGTTGCTCTTAAGGTTGATGACTTCTTTATAGGATATTTTCCTCACTATTCAGAATTTTCCAAGCTGTCCTGAGACTAATTTTAGTTTTAACAGTGATCCTTAGTTCATACAAATATATTGTTATGTCTATAAGAGCTTCTCATTTATCCACAAGGTCCATCAGTAGAGATGAAGCAAAGAAGGGACAACCTGAAACAGCAGTAATAGATAACAAGTTGGGACAGCACATTATTTTATTACCTACAGATGTGTGTCAAGCCATAACAAAGAAATCACAACAGTGTACTGAAATGCTGTTTTATATAAAGGCTGAGAGAGATCTACTGAATAGCAAACTTTGAATAAGAATTAATCCTCTGAGTATTTAATCCCAGGAGATGATAGAAAACAGAGAGCTAAAAACCCTGCAAAGCAGAAGGATTTTATAATTTTGTATCTGTGTGGATTCTGCTAGCACAGCTACAGCCAAGGGCCTTTTAATCTTCTCTCGGGAGGATACTTTGAGAGTTTATCAAATAAGCATTATGCTGTGGTAGGAAGGGAGAAGGTGTTCATGTATGGGTATAAGAAGGCAGACAGATGAAAGAAATTGCAAAATCAAGATACAACAAACAGTGTTAGCATCAGGATGTGTGCATACTGCTAGGAGATAAGACAGTAATCAACAGCAGTATTGCAAGCTGCAACCTAGAATTCCTCGAACTCTTGCTTCCTTAGGAATATGAAAGTATCAAGTTGAATTTTCTTTATTGCCTGGTAAATATAACATCCCTTCCCTTGTTGTATCTTCTCCACACCCACACTAAGACATGTGCATACACACACTCATTATCTACATGTATAACCCTATTGTACTTGAAGCCAGTTCCTTCCAGAATAGCTTCCTTTGCTGCATCACAGTTACTAGTAAAATTTCAGCCATTTATACATCCCAAAGAGACTCCGAGTCTATTCTTCTGCTCAGTAGGAAGTCTTCAGCAAAGATGCACAAGTAGGGTCTAACGGGTCTAATTAGGTTCTAATTCTAGGGAATTTTAAGAGTTTATTGGGATTTCTTTCCCTTTGTCAGGGTAACCATTTTGTGGGAGATACAGCCAAGATGATCAGACTGCCTGACTCTGTCTCAGTCCTGGTACCTAGCACTTGAGGCATCTGTGATCCCCAGAGGCACAGCAGCAGTTCCTGCAGCAGGCAAACTTGTAAAACAAAGGGAGTTTTTCTGAGCAAGCTTATCCGCATTAACAACACTAGATTCCAGATAGTTGCAGTGCATCAACAATTCAAACTAAAAGAATAACAGTAGCTGAGCAGAACAAACTTCCCACTGTGAAGCAATTATAGTGCTGTTGAATGGCTGATTGCTTATGTGTGGTCCCCTCGGTTCCCTGATGTGGTGTGCTTATAGTTTTGCAATTAGATAAAATAGATTGGAATGAGTGCTGTCATACAGAACTGCCAGCTGTTCCACTGTTAATAAAGACACTATTTAGCTATTAATACATCCTATTCTTCTCTGCTGTGCTTATTCAAACAAAGTAGTTCTGTTTGTAGAGAGGGTGTGACTGCACCTGTTCTGGATTCAGGAATCCACGGTCCATGAGAGATCCCTTGATACTCATTAGTAACAATGCCATCTTCCACCATTGAAAGACCAGAGAGAATGAGCTTGCTTTTCTGACAGATTTGGCAGTGTTCTAAAAATATACAGGCCTTGGAGTTAGCTTCCTACTGCTTATGCTTATCCTTGGCCTTTAGTATAAGGATCCTTTACCAGCATTTAAGTTTTATTTTTTCATTCTTCATAGGCACAAAGAAAAACTGCTAAAATAAGTATAATTTGAAGGGAATTACTTAAATCATACTTTTTATTTGGTTTTACTGTAGAGTTGTCTTGATTCCTCGATTTTGAGGGAATAGAAGAAAAGGGCGAAGTCTTATTCTGGCATAAGACAATGGCTATCAGCTAACTTTCATTGAAAGAGACTAATTTTCAGATTACATGGGAGCTTCCCTAGAAAGTATATATTCCTATGTTGGTAGAACAAAACTGATGATAGACCTGGTTTAAAAAAAAAATCCATACGGGCAGAACCCCCAAAATTTAATTTCATTGATTAGCATTGCTAGTGTTTTTTTAATATGTCTAGATGCTAGAGGAAGACGAAGATTGCAGGTGGCTCATGATAACTTTAAGATCTTCATTTGGCTTCACCAATGACTTGCAAAATGAGCTTGAGTAAATTACTTATTTTTTCTTTAGCAAAAGATGTTACTGTTGTCATAAAGTTCAACTGTGAGAAATGTTCACCATAACTGCCAGTGGTGATTACCTGGATTATACATAGCAAGCATGTTTTATCAGCCTTTTTTGGCATTGATTTAAGGTAATGATGAATCCTCCAAAAATCCCCTGCCTTATTTAGACAGTGGCTTGGAGTAGTGTGAGAACCTATGTCCCTGATATAATCCCATTTCTAAAGCTAATTTGTAGCATATTAAAACAAATAGCTCTATTAATTTTAATTAATGAGTAATGATGCATAATGTAATAACTGCAGACTAAATATCAGTCCAGACCTTGGATCTGTGACCAGCTGTGATAAAAGGTGTGAAAGAACTGCTTCTTGGCCTTATGTAAGCTGTTCAAACTGGTTGGAGTGGGGGGAAGTCACCACTAAAGGATAGTGCTGTTAAATTAAAGAACACTGACTACTGAGGGTTTTTGAAAAAATGTACGTTGATTAAATAAAATACCAGTAAAGATAAGAAGGGACACTGTTCATTGATTGTAATATTTCTCTAGGTCTATACCCAAGTTTCAACTACAAACTTAGATATAATAGCCCTCTGAGTAACCCAAATATGACTGCCTTCCAAGTAATCCATTTTGGCATGACAAGAAAACTAAACTGTCTTAAAATTCACTTTTAACTGAAGTTAAAAATGATTTCTTTTTAAAGGTAAAGATTAGAGAAAGGATTAAAAAAAATTTGTACTTTCCTAAAGTAAATTATTGGAAACTTTTCATTCTTATGAAACTGGTTTTTAACTTAAAACATATATTGTCTCAAGATGGCGTTTAAAATAAGTAAAAAAAAATTGCTTAGAACAACCAGTAAGAATTTAGGCATAGTGCTTACCTGCAACTTTCCCCGAGACCTATATCTGTGCTTGGTGCTCATGTAGAGGGCTGCAGCTGCAGCCCCTGACTGTGACACACTCTTTCTGAATAAATGTCTTGGTTTAATGTAGTTTAGTTTTTAGTTAAGAAAAAATCCATGTGCTACGGAAGTGGTTCCTTGTAAGGACCTTGGCAGCTTCCAAGACCAAACCAATCAGTTGGCTAGTTCGAACAATGACAACCTGTTAAAGCACTTAAAAGAGCTGAACACATCTCTGTGGAAAACCCATTTAAAAACAAACAAATCCTAGGAAAAGCCCTCTTGCTTCAGGCCTTTGAACAGGTAACTGGGGCCTGGCCGGGCCATGCTCACCCTGAAATTTCAGCGTGGCTGAACGTCTGCCATCGCAGGGTTTTGCCAGCACCCACTGGGCAGTGGGAGGAGAAGCCATGAGCCTGCTGAGTCCTAGCCTGGTTGCTGATATCCTAGCTGCCACACCCCAACACAGCCACCAAAATATCCTCTACCATAAACAGCTCCAGCGGCTGCCTGTCAGAGACCAACAGTGAGAGGTAAATTCCTGGTGCAAGGCCTGGCTAAGATTGACTCCTTCAGCACTGTAAAACTCCCCAGAGCTGATGAAACTTGCAGACATCAATCCCTTCCCAAGACTGAGGAAAGGAAAAGGTGAAGGCACATGAAGAGAACAACATAGAGACACCAAAGTCAGTGAAGAAGTAGGAGTCAGAGTCCAGAGAGAGGAGAAAGAGGAGAAACTTCAAACTTAAGAGCTGAATATCTTTTGTAAGGCCATGGTGATGGACTATAATACATTAGAATATCCCTGTAATTCATGAAGAGCATGGGGGGATGGAGCGTTCAAACTGTAGACATCAGCAAAGTCACCCATGCTGGGGCAAGCAGACATTGAAGTAGCTGTGATCCAGTGAGAAACTTCAACAGAGAGAGATAAGAGTAATGAAGACCCTTTGCCCCCAGGGAAGAAGAAGACCTCTGTTCCCAAAGATGAAGATGATCTTAGAGATAGATGAAGAAAACCTTCGCTTCTGAACATCTCATCCTTAAAAGTGTACCCCGTTAGCCAAAGATTGAGCCCTCAAAAATGGTTGTGGGGAAAGCTGTGTTGAGGGGAGGGACTTTCACATGGTAGATAGATTTCCATTTCCTGAGCAGCTGATTTACGGTGACATTGAAGCCACGAGAGAACTGTTTCTTATGGAGAGGTCTCCATGGCATGGAAAGAGAGACTCCTCTCCCTAAGAGAACTGAGGAAAGATATTTTTAGAGGTAGTAAAGTGACTGAAAGTCGCAGGTTTTATCTCTTTGTCAGTGGGAAAGAAAGGAGGGTGTGGAGGGAGGAGAAGTGTTCTAAAGGTTTACTCTTATTTCTTATTATTTTTATTTTAATTCTCTTTAATAAAGTTTTCTTTATACCCATTAAAGTTTGAGCCTGCTTTGTTCTCCTCCTAGTGCTTATCGCACCGCAAAAAAATGAGTAAATAATTCTAGTGGGTGCATTGGCATTTGGCCAGCACTAAAGCCACTACATTTATTGGTGCATTGGCCAGGAAACTCAGATTGGCAAACCAAAACTACTACACTTAATTGCCGTTTCTGCCCAGTTTAACTGAAACCGCCACAATAAACTTGAGAAAAAAATGTCTCATCTCTGGAGTACTGCTCCCTGTATCTATCTAAAAGCAACAAGAAACTGTAAAGGCAAGCTTATTGATTCCTGAGAATGAGCTTCCATCTGTCTTCCCTGTTTAGGTAGGAAGTTCTTCTGGTCACACACTGTTCTTTACTTTGGGCCTGTAGCATGAGGAGAGTAAGGAACAGTTATTTTCATTGATGTTTCTTAAGCATTAGCCCAAATAAACAGATAATCAGATGATGAAGCATCTTTCATGCCAAACTCTGGTTGATACTTGTTCAGAATAAAAATAGTGAAGATCATTCAAATATTATCTGCCTTAGAAACTGTTCTGCTGTTCAGGTCCTGTTTCCTTTAAACTGCACAGGAAAATACAAACAGCAAGTGCAATAACCTGTGGGCTGAACAAAAGAAAAAGAGAGAAGAAAAGGGATGGTAAACTAAATGGGCTAAATATAAATAAAACAAATACGAACATGAGCTCTTTTTGTGCTGAAGAAAGCAAGCATTTGAATTTATCATCCATTGCAATTTGATTAAACATGCCACTGTTTACAAATATAATATATCAGTTCACTTGTTGGGGTTTACATTATTGATGTGCTTTTTTGTTAAACTAGGTCAGAGAAATATTTAAACAAAGGCATTTTGTAGTATGAATAAACAGACAACAAAATTAAAGGAATTTGTGCTGATGACTTATGAAGGTTACATTAAATACATTTATTCTTAGTTGCAGATTGCACTTATGTCTGAGTCTCACACTGTAACTCTGGGCTCCATTCTGCTCTTGTTAATTAGCTCTAGTCTGATGTAAATGCTTTGCCTTCCTGGAATTACTCCTAACCCATATAAATGTAAGAAAGAAGAATTCAGCCCATGAACTTTTTCGTACCTCTATAACTTGTCAAAAGATAACAGCTGAAGTATGTTATCATCTCCAGACCTGAAGCAAATATTTGTAAATGTTAATATCCTGAAAGAAGATGAGATTTTACTTTTCCTGGAGGCATTTGTTTGTAACATTGGCACATAATATTAAACCCCACAGTGAATCATAAAATGACATTTACAAATTCTGACTTTCTGCATGTTCTCTTACAGAATTGGCAATGAGATGATGGATAAACCACCTGCTATAAAGCATCTAGGATTAATCTTTTTAAAGGATCTAAACCTATTCCAGCTGATGTTACTGCAAATCCTTTGATTACCTTGAAAGTGAGCAGGAATGGACCACAACTGAGCATTTCCCTTTTAATGTTAACCTGACTACAAAATCTTCAGAGGACCCCAGTGGATTTCACCATACACATTTAGCTAAATTACACAGCATCAAGCTTCAGTGTTTGTCTCATAACTCTGTATACTTGGGGCCCAATTAGTCACTCCAAAATAGAAGAACAGGACAAAGGACAATTGAATTCCAGCAACAAAACCAATTCTATGATAAAACCACAGGTAAAATAAAATTTCATTTGTGATTAACTGACCGTTTTCATTCAATGCAGGATGGTTTTGAGTGGGATGTGAGAAAAGGGGAACCTGAAGATGGTCCCTCAGTTTTTAGTGATGTGAAGTTTAACATTTTAATGGCAGAACCCCCATTAACAGCAAGAATTTCAATCTAGACATTGACATGGAGGATAAGCAAGAAAGAACATATAAACTGTTGTAATCTCAGCCTGTAATCCTATATAATCATGTCTTCTGTTTGTCCTGACTTTAATTCAGAAATGTATCCATGCTCTTTAATTTTTCTTGTTGCACCTCCTTCTTCATATCTGGAGATGGCTGAAGTACTCATCATGAACAACTTGTCAGATCTGATATTTTTTTCAGAAATGTTCAGTGACTTAAATGCCAGAAAGCAATCTCTAAAAGTGACCCAAGCATTTTCAAATCGAATTTAGGACCTTATGACTCTGGTCTCTAAGTGCTCATATCATACTTAAAAACAGGACTATATTTTTATACCATCTTATTTCTTACTTCATGATAACACCTGAGTGATGAGCTTAGTTCTTATTCATTTTGCACTTCTCATAATTCATTGGCAATATAGCCTTTAATATGTATAATATTGGAGGAGGTATTATGAAATGTTCATGTATGATATGATTTTCCTCATCTATATTTAGGCATCTCCCTTTTACGATACAGTTTTTAAAATCCTTTAAAATGGGAGTAAGTTGAAGGAGAAATCACCTGGGTTTGCATTTCCCAGGTAGAGGATTTTGAGGATTCGACAGAAGGAGAGAAACATTAAAAAAAGGTAAAAAACCCCATGATAATAAAACAGTAAACTTTTTCTTGTAAACTTGCATTTCTGTTGTCTGTTTTTCTGGAATCTGAAAATTCTGAAATTTAAAATGCCTGGGGTCCTTACAGGCTAAAGGAGGGAAGAAGTTATAAGCCTAATTTATTTTCTGTCTAGAAGACTTTGCTTTCAATTTTCCCTTGTCGTATTTCCAAAGAGCAGTTGACCACTAAATATAGGATGTCCAGGTAGGCAGTTTCAGTGTCTATACACTTGTTTGTCTGATAAAGATGAAATTTGTCTGATAAAGAATGTCTACATGTTCTTTCTTGAGTACTTAGGTGTAGTCAATCAAAATATTCAACCTAAGTTCTCCTGAGGAAGAAGAAGAAGAAGAAGAAGAAGAAGAAGAAGAAGAAGAAGAAGAAGAAGAAGAAGAAGAAGAAGAAGAAGAAGAAGTAATGAAAAAATTAGTAGAAGAGTGACTGAAACATAATCCAAAAATTCTAGATCCAAGTTCGATTTCACAAGTCTCAGTGTTTTAGTTTGTACTTTATCCATTTTTTTTCCTTCTATCAATGAACGTTTTTCTCTGTCTCTTACTATTAACCAAATTCCTGTAGGGTCAGATAGGCCCTCAGACTTCTGATTTCACCACCACCCACCCAGACCTTCAACTCATGTATTAAAAAATAAAATGATCAGACAGCATACCAGAACAGATAATTATAGGCATTTGCTTTGAGATTTTGACCTTTTTGGTTTTTCCATCCACTTTATACATTTTTATTTCTTTTCTACCTCTCCTCTGATAACTTCTTCTTTGCTTGCGGATGTTACTTGACCTTTATAGTATATTTTACTGACACTATTATTAGTTCAGTTCTTCACAAATTCGTTCAGCACTCATTTACTCCTATTAGCCTCCTTAGGACAGAATACAGCTGCAAACTCCAATCATCTCTCTCCTTCCTAATTCTTTCAGAGTAGTTTATTATATGCTTACCCCCTTCCTGTCTCCTTCCTTCCACATTTCATCATATCTTCCCTCCTTCTACTTTGCTTCCTCCCATTTCTCTTTCTTTCAGCATAATGGATTCTTTAATATTCATCTCTGCTTTGTGTTTTTTGTGAATACCCATCTTATTGAAATACTGACTGAGAAGACATTGAAAGAATGACAAAAAAGAATGACAAACCTTGATGAAAGTGTTGGAAGTAGCACACTAAAAAAAAATACATATATATACATCAGGCATTGCAAGATGGACTAAGTCCATACATTTTCTATGTATGTCTGTGCAGAAAAATTTAATTTTTTTGACTACCGTTGTTGTGGTATTAACATCTCATAGGAATGCAGAAGAGAACAGTACGTGCACTCGTGTACTCACACATACTTTGTTAGTTGTATAGCTCAAGAATAGAGTATGCTCAAGGAAATGTAATGCTGAAGAATCAGAATTTTCTGATAGTAACTATATTTGTTCAACTTTTGCATGATTCTGCTGAACCAATGCATTTCTTTATCTTGTGCTATGCTGTTTCCAAATTGCTTCCATTCACAGGATGCAAAAGGTTTTAACTTTCTTTGACAAGACAAATTTTTAGGGAAGTCATTTAGATAAAAGTCCTCTTCAGGGCTAAAAATTATTCAGATTATACACAAAATCTCCTGTGTATGTGTACTGTGTTTTTTTTTTCTTCTCTACTGTGTCTCTTCCTCCCTTTCTTTTCCACCCTCTTCTTTTTCCTGAGAGAGTGTGGGGGTGGAGGATGAGTGGAGGGGTGGAGGAAGATGCTCCTTCAACTAAATGCAATACAATGCAACAAACCAACACATTGTCATGAGTAATGTATGCCTCTGTCAGTGCGCAATGCAGTTCCACTCATGAGGTTATAAAACACCGAAAATGGAAATGTAGCCGGAGGAAAAATTTTGTATTCTGAGCTCAAAAGTAATCTCAGAGACAGTGGATATTAAAAAGACAACATACTACTTCTCCCTTAAGAAAAAGACAAGGGAAGGTAGAAGGTATGAAGCCACTGGGCAACCCGTCTAGCAGAAATAGATAGTTTATAAAGCTGAACACAACCCTTGAAGGCAGAAAGAACAGTACTTCTGCCTTTATCTTACTGATTTCCTTGTGATGCAATACAGGCCAGTGGCACTTGTAAGAAATGTGTTTAGAGCTGTTTAAAGAAAGGGAAAAGTAAAAAGAATAGAGGAATGAAAAGACCTTTTTTCTCCTCTTTTCTATCTGCAAAGAGGTGAAAAAATAGACCACATTTATGGGGGAAAATGTGTTTTTTTCCCCTTGTCCTGGCCCTAAGTATTACAGGTTTATATAACCTGAAGTAGCAGTTCTCCAAATATACTCTGGAGAGAGCAAACTCTGGATCCTTGTTAAGTTTTTCAGCTTAAATGAAATTTTAATTTCCAAGACAGTCAGAAAACTGTTGGCTAAACATTACTTTCTAGGCTTGCTGAACTGGATTGTTTTTCTAGATTGTAAATTATTTGTAGGGCATATTTTTCTTTCATTTATTAGTAGTCAAATAGCCACAGTAAGAATGGCAGGTAACAATAAAAGCAACCTTGTCACAGATTTACTGACAAGAGCATATTGTCTGTCTTATTGGACTTATAATGAATGTAATACAAAAATGATATGCAATAAAAAATTAACATGCAATATCTCTTTAAGATTTAGCAAAGAAACCAGCATGCTCATTTAACCTCATACAAGGGTATGTGAGATACAGATGAATTTATCTGTACTGAGACAGGTACAATCTTAGATGTGCAATCAATTTTAGCACATTGTCTTTTGCAATGCCTCTCTCTGTAAGTCTGATTTCTCTCATGTCAATACTCTGTACACACTGAACCCACTGTCTGTAATACGGCAATTTTAAAGACATTTCCTCCAGCTATGCTAATGAAAGAGGTGCAACCAGATTCAATATTGGCATAAATCTGTAATAGTTAGCAGAAATATGACTGAACTCATAGCTGAATGTGACTTCAAGCAGGAACAAGCCAATTTGACAAAATGTGGCACAGCCTAGGGGCTCAAGACTGCTTAAACGTCAGTGTCTGTTAAATGTCTGCCAAGAGTCTGGCTACAGAACATAAAATACAGCTTACTGACTTCATTTCAGATTGGCTTCATTTTGCCACATACTACAAGAGTTTCTAGCTCTCTGCTGCCTCTGAATGTGTGAGGCTGAATGATCCTGGGGTTATCTGTGTTTGTTTTCAGTAGGCCTAGGGCTTGGAGCTACACGACACCTCCTGAAGCCCAGGATCACCCATGAAAGCTGTGATAACAGGTGACCACAATAAAAGATATGAAGGCTTGAAGCAGGCTAAGTAATGAGGCATGAGAAGGGTTGTGTCCATGATTTTAAATAAATGGGAACTATGGTGTGTGGTACTGATACCCAATTATAACCAGCTTATTTGAGGAATGGTAGCATTCATCACGTTGTTAGTACTGTAAATTTGTACTGTTGTAGATAGGATTCACACAGCTTGGGGCCTTGTACCTTCACCTATTGTTTTCCCTATGTTATGATAAATTTTCAGCAACACTTGATTAAAACTGCCAATTTGTTGGGTATAAAGAAAATCTCTTGACACTACCAGGACTAATTACGTTGTCCTTGCCAAAGGGATAGTTGAATAATTGCATGTGATTATTGCACAGCTACGGTGCTTTTCATGTCAGTGGCAAAGCAATGAAGATTGATTCCCTTTAATTAATCATTCAAAAATAGCCCCTTGTATCATTCCTCAAATAGGAATAGATGTTCCTACATCTTTCTTCCAAAAGGCTCCTGGATGCCACTGGTTCCCTGATGAAATAGCATTGCAGTGCATGTGTGTGTCCTAGATAGGAGGGCCTGCTTTCTAATTATTTGGTGATCCTACTCTCCTTATTTTTCTTCTTATTCTTGAGCATACATTAAAATTCTAGTAGCCACAAGCATAAGAACATGGTGGAATAACTTAACATTTAATACTTGAACTCCAAGCTTTTCATTGTAAAGAGTCACCAGCTCCAAACATATTTTTATTTATCTGCTGCTTCTCTTCCTTTTCAAATCAAATGGTCTGTAGGATCATGCAGTATTAAATGACAATATTCATTATTTCAAAAATATCTTGTCTTAATAAAATATGTGGAAGTCAGTGGGTTACATCCTGCTGTGACTGCTACTCTCCTACAATATTTACATTAGTGACACAAGTTAATGAGCTGTATCTTTTTCCTTTATATATTTACATTTCATTAAGTCTATAACATTCATCTATAAGAAAACTGATTCTTCATTTAATTTTCTTTCTATAGGATATTAAAATCTCAGATAACCTAATGGGGTGATATCTTTTAAATGGATTGATCAATTATGATATCTGATACCACAATATATGTCTTTTCAAAAAATAGCTTTATAGGACTTCTGTTGCTATTGTGAAGTCTTTTCAGAGACAGTATCACTAAAATTAAAATTCATTAAGTGCAGAGGTAATAACCATTTCGATTTAGAAATATAATTCATGTCTATTTATAGCTAAAATTTTACATTATCTGAATGAATCTCAATTTTAAATAAACAATAAACATGTTTTTTATTATAAAATGTTTGTGTATCTTAGGATTAGTAAGAATGGGAAGAAATAGGCTGATAAAGAGAGCTACACACAACCATAAATATCCATGAACTGCAATTGTTCTGACACATTTTGTAACTCATACTTTGAAAAAAAGTTTATCACTTTCTCCACATGATAATATTAGAATGCCTGCATTAAAGCCTACAGAGGGGTCGTTCACGTGTTTCTTCTATATTCATGCACAATTCAAATAGACTACCACTGCTGGGCTGGTATATAACTACAGAACATGTGCAGAAGTTATGCACCTAAAATATCAAACCCAAATAATTTTTTACAGTTATATTTTATTACTTATATGCATTGGATAGTATTCAGCACATTGTTAGCCACTATGTTCAATGACAATGCCTCCTGCTTGTTGGCGGATATGGGTATAGGAAGGAAAGGGGGTCATGGGTTTGCAAAGTTTCCATCATTTGGTTTAGAGATATCGGCTGAGATAAGGATCTAAGTCCTGGTCAGACAATTCACATTCTAAAATAAATTTTTTATGGAAGAATTGCTTACGAGATTTGAAATTTTCCAATTCTAAATACAGTCTTTATACCAATGTAGTCATGGAGAAGTCTCAAAACTGCAATTGAAAAAACAAAACATTTTTCTCTGTCCTAGAGGAGGTCCCTCACAGTCTTGGTGACTTAGACGGAACTGCTGTGCACATTCCTCTCCCAGTCACTGTCAGGTTGGATACAGTTTGGCCAAGGGAGATTTTCACTGTAATGAAATGTAAGCACAGAGGAGTACAGAGACTTGGAAACACTCATTCCTTGACTTGTGCTGATGATCCACAAGTCCACACTTGTGGACAGAACCATGAAGACACCATTCAGAATAGATTCTTTTCTAATACCTCCACTCTCTGTAACAAAGGTTGAATGTACCTTCTCTTTAAAACAAACAATCAAAAAAAAAAAAAAAAAANAAAAAAAAAAAAAAAAAAGAAAAGACTTCATGCCTTTGGGAACAGCAAGGAGAAAAATTAAACCATAATAGAAAGTGTTAGATTTTTTATTAGAAACAAGTGCTTGGATATTTTCTATGTCATGCCAGAAAGTAAAACAAAGTTTTATTACTATATTTTCCAGTTTACCAAACTGTCTCTCTAAAGAACCTATTTAGTTGAAGGAGACACAAAAGAGTGGTAACAGTGAATGTAGATGTTATGAATTCCACTGGGATTTAAGAAGCTGAAGCATTTATTTCATTCTTGTAAAAACTACGTTCTCTATATGCTGATTACACATTCATTCCTTAATCTTTATATGTTTAAAGTATGAAAAAACCCATTACCTGAAATTTCTCCTGTAAATCATTGAACATTT
>WBMY01005810.1:118877-170587 GCA_013397315.1 Donacobius atricapilla
CAAGAAAATTTTCAAGAAAAGTTGCTATCATTCATTGCAGATAGAGGGTCAGAGGAAAGAAAATTTTTTCATGTAGTTATGGAATATATAAGTATTACTTATTATTTCCATTTTCCCTGAAAAATGGCATCTACAATATCAGTTATTATTACTCCAAATTTCGAATAAGATTTTATCTTATCAGATTTCTATGCACACATAATTATTGAACTACTATGTCAGCTGTGGAATACAACCTCATCCTAAAGGTTCATTGTAGAATATGTTGTCCACAGATTAAATATCAAAACTGGATTAATAACTTGATAGTAATTTCCCCTATACCTCCATTTTCTTATCTGTGGATATATCTAAATTGATTGTCTTATTAAAATAAAAAAAACACTAACTTTTGTCAGTTCCAATGTTTTTTTTTAGTGCTAATTTCTACTGTGGTAGATCTAGAAACATAAGAAAGAAATTATTTAGACCCACAAAATTTAAAAAAGAATGGTCTTATTTTTTTTTTTCTTGAGATGTATCTCTTGGAGAAGTCTTGCTGAAGCTGAGCAATGTAGCAGCAGATCAGTGAATTTTAAGGCTGGACATGTGTTTGTGAATAACCACATTCCCAGGTGGTAGGGCCTAAGCAGAGGCACAGGCTAAGGAAAAAAATTATTCTAAGCAATGGAAATGCCCAGACAAACTCTTGTACTGTGACTTGTAGCTGTTAAGGTTGCTACTGACTTTTATAGGTGGAAGTACCATACCACAAAAACCACCTTTCTCTTACTAAGTCAAAGTAACTGTGTTTATGTTGACTGTATAATAACAGTATATATTCCTCAGTGGCTTGTACATGATGTATGCCTCTTCAATCAGATGAACTTTCAAATCAGGGTTTATGTAAAATATTTGTATTAGACAGGTCTCCTATTTGTAGCGCTACTTACCAAACTTTATTAATGAACCATGCAAAAAATATTTTGCAGCCCAGCCTAGCCCATGCTATGGTAATACTCTATGGTGAAGGTTTGCCTGGTTTCTGGGGGATGCCAGGGTGTTATTTTCTTCCGTGTTTCTATCTCTGCTGTCTTCATGCAGGGTTCCCCAAATAGAGAGTGTGCAGCCAGTTCAGCAGAGAAACTTTAACTTCAGATGGACCAGCAATGGTGCCTAGGTATGTGACATTTTAACAGCTTTCTCTCGAGCTATGAAGTTGCATCCTAAAAGCTGTTTTGTGAGGAAGCAAATCCTGCCGCTCACCTCGCTGCTGACATGGAGTGAAACAGGAAAAATTACGTGAAGAAAACCTATGGGTGACATTCTCCTCAGCACTTGCTTGAGATAAGGGGGAGCTCAGGTGCTTTGGGACAATATGACTAAGCAGATGTAATCCACATGAATGAAATGTAAGTCTCAGAGTGAGTTTATTCAGGATTGTGGTGTCAGTTTTGTGCTGATTTTGCGCCAGCTGGACTTTTAAAAATTCTCTACAAATACACAAGTACTAGTGTTAAATCCCCACAATGAAATGTAGTGTCTCACAAAGCTTTTGGGAGGTTTGCCAAGCAACCTCTACAGGGTTATTCTTAAACATGTACAGCTCGATGTCTTACTAAAAAGGGGACACTTAATTCAAATTAATTTTCCTGATATTAAACAGATTTCAGTATGCTGAAATCCAGAACATTTTTAATCATGCCAACTTGTTTTCTGATGCCAGTGTTTTACAACTATTCAGATATTTATTCAAAGGCACAAAAACCATTGCTATTCATACAGGTTGAGTTAGCAAAAAAGGAAGAAGTGAGACATACCACATATTCAAAGAACGTAGTCCTCATCCACTTGGTTTGCAGCCAGGGTTAGTTTTAACTTCTGCAGCACTCAGCTTCAAAACATGTAAGAAATTTTGTCATACAAAGTTGTCCTGTTCTGAAAGAGTTTAATTCAGCATTTTAGTTTTGAACCATAACAATCTGCTGCTATTTCTTGGAGCTTTTCAGAGTATTTTACTGAGTTTATCTTGCAAAATCATATCTGACAAATAAAACTGCTATGCTTTGCATCTAAAAGATAACAATTACTGTTTTCACTGTGGCCACTCTTTTCTCTCATGAGCTGTATGTCACCTAGAAAACATTCTTGTTTATAATTAATAAAAGAATGGGTGACTTCTTTTTAAAGGTATTCCCATGGTAATCTGGTTTTCATGAACTGCACCTGCTCTAGATTTAGAATCATTGATCAATCATGTGTGCAAAGACACAATACTTTCCACAAATGTGCATAAAAAGGTAGAGCATTCAAACAGTTTCCTTTTAAAACCATAATCTGGATTTACTCATGAGTACCTCAGGTGGTATTGTAAAAGAAAACTCACAAATAAATTGGCTTTTATTCTGTTTAGCCCAATCAATAATTCCTTTTCAGGGTGCTTCATTTTCATTTTTTCTCTGGTTCAATTCTATGCTGACAGTTTACATTAATGCAGAAATGTGTTAATTGAACATAAACCACAATACAAATGCAACATCTCTGTCCTGAAATTAATAACCATCGTTTGTAAACCACATCATGTATTTTATTGTAGGAATAATTTATTGATGGGGCATTTTATGTTTAGCAGTGATTAAGAAACTGTGCAAGTTACAACAGAAACAAACAGCCACATAAAATGGGTAATAAAATGTGTGTAGATGTATATAAATTTATTGATATGAAACACAAATTTAAAAATTAATTGTTTATGTAATATAAGGTAAAGTAGAAGGGGCTTTTGTTATTAGCCCTCAAACCAATATGCAACCCAATAAAAGATGCAAATTTACAGGAGGATTTGCTTTATATAAAATCAAACCCTTTCAGTGGATGGAAGCATCTGTTTCAGCCATTAATAACATGTGTAATGTATATGGTGCTTTGAACTAAACGTTTCCATTATAACTGAATGCCCATTTGCAGCAACAGAAGCAGTGTCTGGGTGTGATCAGTCATAGTGTCACCCTAGCATACGATAGCTGCTGCAGAGTAGGAGCTTGGACATATGCTTCACCAGAGCTCTCTAATGTCACTCTCAAGGAGCAGGGGAGAAACATTCAGTGCACTTTGACACCATTAGTGTGGAAAGTAGCATAAGTTCCTATGATTTCCTTGGCAAGTGCACTGGTACATGTTTATAAAAGTTAAGTCGCTACACTGAAATTTATTCTTGGTTTATGATTTCCTAGCACCTCTCGTGTTCTCTCCTGATAAGAGCTAAATGGTATCCTTTCTTCATTCTTCCCAATTCTTTCTTCTTTTTAGAGGTTTGAGCAAAAGACACTTATAAACAGAGGTTTAGGTAGAAGTCTTTAAGCTTTCAAAATGAATGAAGGAAAGCCCACACCTGCACTATTGACCTTAAATACTGTTGGCTAATGTACTGCAAAGGCATTCAGCATATTTTTCACACCAAAGTTTTCTGGGCAGCATTCCAAAACATAGTAGGAGTTTAAAATGACCCCAAGTTTGTGAATGTGAAGGGAGCCGTTATAGGGTAATCGTCTTTCCCAAGCTTTAAGTTGCATTTACCAGCTTAGACTGAACTAGGGATTTTTTTTCTAAATGAGAAGCTTTAACTCCTTATAAAGTTAATTCTTCTGCCAGTTTGGTTTGTTGTTTGTTTTTTGGGGGTTTTTTTTCAGTAATGCATAATGAAACAATTCCTACTTTGTCTATGTAAGAAAAGTCTGCAATGGCTTGACAGATGCAAATATTATAGTGTTTTCTTTGATGAAAATTAAGAGATCATTTTAGTGCTCAGGCTTTCAGTATCACATTTACACCCCTTACATATAAATTTAGTGTGTGGCTTTGCTAATGCCCTTCAGTACATTATGGAAAAACTTGTTGACTATGGGGAACAAACAAGCTTAGGGCTGTAACTATGAAATTTAATTGCAAAGCTCTCTACAAAATAATAATTTGAACAGTTTTCTGGAACCCATGAAGAATAAAATATACCTGGATTGATGCTGTGTGTTCTTTAAAAGCCCCAGCTGCCTGGACTCTGTAAATGTGGGCGTTCCCTATTCAGCATGATTCACGTGGCATATCTGCCTCCCAAATTTTGTATTTTGGAGCAGCGCTGAATCCAAGCTTTGCAACTGGTAAGCTCCCAGGACCCCACAGAATCACACTGGAAGCCTGTCAGAATAATTTCACAGAAATCATTGTTTTTCTGTGAAATATATATTATGATCAGTTCAGTAGGTACCATGAGAATACAGTCTCGCAGAATGGCTGTACTGCTCCACAGTGTATGCTGTGTTGCTTAAAGCAAAATTAAAAAAAAAAAAAATTCTTTCTGAGAGTTAAATCCTTTTTTTACAGTGTTAGGACTTTTACTTGTGAAGAAAGACAGTATCCCTTTTTGCAGAGGTGAAAGGCCATTTTGAATACCTACATGAAAAAGTCATGACAAACTTCTGAAAACTGGAGCTGTGTAGACATGTGTGAGTAGTAAGAACAGAGGAGATTCTCCTCTTTATCTAAATCATGTCTAAGTGAAATTACTGTTCTTCATACTATACAGTGATAAACCATTAAGTTTTTGTAATTCAGGCTATTCATATTTTATGGAAGAAAATACAATGCCTATGGGAATAAAATGATATTTTGATGCTTGGTAAGTTTGCCTAATTTTCCACCTTGTAGCTGAAAATCAGAAACTAGGATTAGTTGGATTACTAAAGCAACTACATTTGTCCTGAAGCCATGACTGAGTTTGGTAAACTAGTGAGAAGGGTACTTCTGTCACAAATATGTAGGAGGCCCTCAGCCTGTCAAGCAATTAAGTGGACCTGAATAATCCTATGTAATTACGCTTCTTACTGCATAATTATCTTTATTTTAAATGTGTCTTTTGATGAAACATCTGTTCCCTGCTCTAGATTTGAAAAGATATACCCATGCGCACGATGAAAATGGTGCTCATGAGGCCATCACACATGGTGCTGCTGCTCAGTTCCTTGGCGATAAAGGTTGTAATTTGCTCCATCTTTGCATGCAAAAGGCAGGTGCTGCTGCATCCATGGCCTGCTTTGCCTGACCTCCACGCTCGTTGCAGCTGCCTTTCACATTGTTACCCAGAGAAATAATTGTGTTTGAAAACCCGGCTGAGGATCATCATGCAATGAAGTGGGGAAGGGGCACTCACAGTGTAAGTACTGTCAGAGGTCTTGGAGGTGGCCCTGGCAACCTGCTAGGCAATAAGAGACTAAAAAAAAAAAAAAACAAAACCAAAAGCAACAGCAAAAAAAATCAGCCCTAATAACAGATTTTTTTCCCCTGTGACACCAAATATTATTTGCCTGCTGCTACAAAGAATGCAGTTGAATTTCTGTTAAATATGTTATCATTTCACAGATATTTTCAATTTGTGGACTGCATACTTTCTTTTACAATACAATACAATTCTATTAAATAGAACTACCTTCTCTTACTGGTTTTTAAAGCAGTGAGGATTTCTACCAAATGTAGGAATTATTTTCCCATTGGTATTATACAGTACATTTCCTACTAACTGTGGATTTCTACGGTTAGTTTCTATTTCTTTTCAACAAAATCTCATGGAATTGTGCTTGGCAGCTCTAAAGACCATGGTGAGACCTTCCATTTACTCTCTTTGAGTCTGGGATGCTCAAGAATGTATCCTTAGGCTTCTCAGAACTGTGAATGGCCTCAGGTAAGATTTCTGCAGACCACCAGCCGCAAAGATGTCTGTCTCACTAATTAGCCTCTCTTATTCATGTGTTACTTGCATCTGTATCTATAGGAGGAGATCATGTACAAACACTAGAGAAGCCTATTTTGCAGTCTCATGGGGCCCCATGTCAGGAGGGAAATTACCCACTTTCTGGTTGAACAGACATTTTAGGTATGCTGCCACAATATGGTTCACAGTGAGATTCAAGGTCTTTAAATTTGTCCCTTTCTAGTAAAAATTAATACAGGGAAAGCTGTTAACTTCTGTAGGAGATGAACTAGATTCGTATTTTTCAGTGCTACTCTAGTACAAACTTTCATACTGGGTTGGGGTGTGGAAACTGGCAGAGAGCAGCTGAACACTGTGCTTGTATCTGTAGCTGATGGCAGAACCATAAGTATATATGACTGGTCCTGGATTCTCACTTACCTGCTCTGCTGCCACACAAAGCTTCTTTTAAATATCCAACTAACTGCAATATAAATCACGCTACAGAAACCTCAGTTTGATGGATAATAATAATAACCTCCGTTATTATCTTTTTGATAATACATGACAAATAGTTGAGTTTAAACTTGCATGACTTTTCACTGGTCATCACAGCTGAATCAGCTGTTGAAAATAGCCTGGGGAGGTATATAAACAGGATGTCATTCTGCTGCATTTAAAGTTCCCAGGCTCAGCCCTGACTAAATTTTAAAAATGTTTTGGAAGGAAAGAGTTCTAAGCCGCATCCTGTCAGCAACCCTAACTTCTGTCATGTATCTGAGTTTCAAAACAAACTGGTCCACTCTGCTGTAGGAATCCTCAGGCAAAGCATTTGGTCTAGGTTGTCAGAATTGGACCTTAATTTTTTGTGACAACGCTTACTAACATCACTGTGTACAGCTTTATGCCTAGCATTTAAGGCAGGGTGATAGTCGTATTATCCAAAAGAAACTAAAGTTTGGAGGCACTGTTGGAGAGGGGAGACTGGGATGATTAGCCATGTGCAAGAGGAGTACGTCTCAGGCTCCTGGCACAATGAGGAGTTCTCTGACCCACACCCAGCAAGTGCTGATCATCATACCTTGGCCCTTTCACCTAAGAACCTGTCATAAATCACTGATAGCAAGACAGGCTGTCTTCTTGTTCCCTTACCTTTTTGTTCTGTCACTCAAGAAGTCCCATCATATTCAGGCATCCAAACTGCAGTAACTGCACATCATTTTACCTGAAGAAGCAACGTGTCACACTGATGTGATGGAAACCATAATAACATTAATGGCAACATATCATATTGTCCTCTATTCCCCGCTTTGACTGTGGCATCTACTGTTACCATATGTATCTGTGTGTTGCATTTACCCTTCAAAATTGTATTTCCAAGTAGATTTGCCTCTGTTTTTTTCATGAGGTACAAGCACAACATCCCTCTTTGAAACTGGTAATAGTTATGTGTCAAAATATTTGAGAATGCCCCTGAAGAATCTGCAGAAACTAAACAAAATGGAGAACTCTGTCAACTGGAATCTCATGAAATTGAACAAGGACAGATAGGAACATCTGCCATGGGAAGGAATAGCCTCTTGCTGAGATAGATGCTACAGACTTCCTGGTTGAAGAGTGTCCTGGGATTGTTGGCTGCAGCAAGCTGAGCATGAACCAGCAATGTGTTGGTCAAACATACCCAGAGCTGTTTCAATAGGAACATGGCCAGTCAAACACTGGATGGGATTCCCCTTCTGCTCAGAATTTTTTATACCACAACCATATACTGCATTCACTTTTGGATTCCCTCGTGTGAGAAACCAACCAGATTGAATTTGGAGGGCCAGTGAGGTGGTTGGGCTTATGGCACTTTCCCCGCGAGGAGAGGCTGGAGGACTGGGCCTGGCTCAGCTTAGAGAGGGGACAGGTCCGGGGCACTTAAGGCAGAGCCCACTGCCTGTAAGGGTTGTTAGAGCTGGAGCCAGGCTTTTCTAAGCAGGCTGCAGAGGAAGGGTGAGGGACACGACCAGCTGGGACTGGCCATAAGAAACCTTTCCCAGCAAATACAGATGAACAGTGACAGAGGCTTACTCTTTCCCTGAAGTGCCCGGTTTGACTCCTTGGCTGATGTTGCTGAGGAATATATTAGACCAGAAACCTCCTGACCTGAGTTTTCCTCTGCTTCTGTCTTGTGCTTTCCCTTGGATACAAAAGACCTTAATCCGCTGTTGGTTTGTAAATGCACTGAAAATATATCTTCACTGTTAAGCAATTTGGTCTTCATTTGGAGGAGGGGATGTTAATAATGGGCTCATGTGGTCATTTTGAGTATCATAATGTTCTTCTATTCTAAAGATTTCTTTTTTTATTTATACAACTTTCCAGACCTTTTTCTGTTCAGACTGTTTTCCAAATGATTGTGGTTACATGGTTCTTTCCTTTTTGGTAATGGGTTAGGGAGACTTTAAGCCTGTCTTCATAGCTTTTTCTGTAGAATGGTGCCATTTTTAGCAGTACATTTTGACTAAGCTGTGGACCAGACCTGGTTTCACAAATTTGTTTTTCTTCCATCACTGTAAGAATATACCTGAAGTTAGACAAATTATAAAGTTGTTGAAGACCTGATTTTGGGACATAGGCTATCTTTAAATATGAGCTACCACAACGGAACTTTAGTACCCAAAAATGAGCAATGTGTCCCTCCCACTGTCATACTGCTGGTTTGGCCCTCCTCTGTACTCTTTGACAGAGGCTGGTCCCAGGACAGATGAAGGAGAAAAAAGCTTGAGTAGAAAACAAATAAGTTGAGGAGCCAGGGAGGAAGAAATAAAAAGCAGAACTTGAACATGGGTTTGGTGGGTAAGGACTGATAATGTCAGGACATTTGAAATAGGATCTTGAAAAAGTAAAATTAAATAAATTGTCACAATGGAGAAAGAAGGGAGAACTAAGAATTAAGATCTCCCTCAAATCCCAAAAATGCAGTTTCCTAATTTTTGTGGGGAAATATTTAGTATTATCCAAATTGAATAATTTTGTGTTTTTCTGGCTTTTACCTGCATATGCAGGATGATTTCTTAGTCTTTCCTGAATTAAAGTTCCATTGAGGTCAAAAAGGACACAGAAAATGTAGGTCTTGCTCTTTTAAATTTCAACTAGGGGCCAATATACTTTATATAAGTAGCAAAGATATAGCAGAATATTGAAATTTCAGTAACATAGTCCTGAATACATTGAGTTCTTGCAGGTTTTTAATATAATTTCCACTTGTCAACATCTATTTCAGATGGTTTCATTGCTAAAGACAGTTAGCAATTTAGATAAAATGTATTTTATGAATACTATCTATCCACAGTCTTCTCTGTGAAATACTCAACTGCACAGAGAATTTTCCTTTTTAAAGACTTTGAATGCTGACATGAGAATTGCTTTACTTTACAATAAAATGTGCAAATTGCATGCCTGTTTTGTGTGCGCTGTATGCAAATTGGCTTGATTGAACTCATTTGAATGTCTTATATGCTGGATGGGTGTGTAATGGGCAATAAGCTTTTTAAATGTGCTTTTATGTTGATTTTTTTTTTTTTTTCCAAAATGTGTTCCCATGAAAACTCCCTTTCATATATTTAAAAAGTCCTCCCAGGGCATTTCATTATCAAAGGGCAAAGATGGCATTTTCAAAAGAAAAACATCTGCATAGAAACTGCTCCATCATTCCTTCTGTCTTGGTTCTGTTCCTGAATCCCCTACCAATCAGTTCTAGTTCTGTTTCTCTTTCCCAGCTTCCTAACCTGCAAAAGAAGATGTCATCCAATACATGGACAACATCTTCTTTTGCAGAAAGTCCAGTGTGAGTGAAGAGTGCTGTCACTTAACTAATAAGGCAAAAACCCCTCTCTTTACACTCATAAGGATCTGAAGGACTCAGTAGAGGTTCACCTCTGTGATACTAGTCTACGTGAGAAAGGGATTAGGCCTCTCGGAGCAAAAAGGAACTATTTTTAATTTCTTTTTTTTTAATTGATTAGGAAAAAGGAGAGGATGAAGTAAAACTAGCTTGAATCTATTATGGTTGCTTTCAATAACACTTTTTCAGGGTTCACACAATCACTGCAGGATCTGATTTTTGCTTGTGTGGAGCGCCATTCCACACTCTTTTTAGCAGGTTTCTGGGGCAAATGTTTCTTTGGAGCAAAAGGAAAAGACTGTTTCCTATGTGATAGTCTGGGTGGAGAGAATGTGTTGCAACAGATTATACCTTAATCTGTTGATTAAGGTATAATGCGAGTAATGTAAATCTGAGTTTGCAGGTCACGGTTGGTAAGGCCAATTAAGAGCTTGCCTCTCTTTGGGGAATTCCATTAGCACTGTAAACCTGACAGTCAGTAACTTAACTGTGTATATATGCATTGGCTAAGTGTGATGTTCTCTGCAGAGCAGCTGGAGCTGCCACTCTGTGCTGGAGCTGAGCCAGTATTCTGTCTCTGGTTGTGGTCAGCCCTCAGCTGGAATGGAATCTACTATTTCTAAAGCTGCTGAGAAAAATTACCCAAAGGCACTTAATTTTTTAATGAAAAACAAGTAAACAAACAGATTTTTTTTTGCTGCATTCTCCTCTGTTTTTTTTTTTTAATTGAAATAATTGTTTCAGTACTATTTCTCATTAATTAACCCAAATCTCTGGAAAGCTCTTTGCCTACCAGTTATTTTTTATACATGGTTTCTGGCACTGAACAATCAAGTGGCGTATACACACAGAGGCTGGAAATGGAAGAGGGATTTGGAGCAAACAGATAATCCACAAAGAAGGAAGGAGTACTGGAGAGGAACTGATGATGCACCGAGGATGAGGAGCCATTTGAACGGATCATGCTGGTACAAACTGAAAAGAATTGAAAAACTGTTCTCACTTCCCACAATGATTTTACTGCCAACATTATCAAAGGGTCTTAATTTCTTTAGTGCAATGAAAGTTTGATTGCTGTCCACTAACACTGACATTTTATGAAGAAGGGATATTTTGCAAATACAAATTTGACTTTGAGATTTTGTAATGAAAAGGGATCTTAAAGCCTCTTGTGCCCAAACCCCTCCACAAAAGCTTCTGAAAGTGAGTGTGCAGGGTCTACCTCCCTCCCTTTCAGCCATTTTTTAATCTAGAGATGTGGGGATAAAAGGGGAAGCAAAAGAAAAAGGAGAAGGTTTCTGTAGCACAATAGGATACTAATAGTCCAGACTTTGTCACTCCAACAAGAGTTTTTGTGTTAAAAAAATGTATATGAGATCTCTATGGATAAGAACTAAGTGAAAAACACTTTCTAGGTGTTTCAGAGTGAAACCTCTTTGTTACTTAGTGAACTTTAAATTTTTTAGGAGTTGGAATAGAAATATATCCTTTATCCTTTGCTTATATTTCATATCTTCATTTTCCTAATGCATTCCTTTGAAAAGTCTCTGAATTCTGGATGAACTCAGTTTCTCATCTGAAAATCATATTATAGTTTCAGTGAATATTTTAATTTTCTTTTTCTTTCTATATGTTAGTATTTTAAAGCCTTATCATTGCACTGTAAGCTTTAAAAACCCTCTGTGGCATGTATTTAAAAAAGCATTTGCATATTCAATATAGCATATTAAAGAGTGAAAGTTCAGGACCATAAAAAGAACTTGTAGGAACAAGAGAAAAAGAGCAAAGAAGCATGAAAATCTTGATCTTGGTACAGATTGTTATTCTTTGAATGAAACAAGAACAACAACAAAAATGGTACATTGTAAAATCAGTTGCAAACTGGACCTTTTCTTACATGATCTCTAGCTTTCCACTGAATTGATAATAACTTATTTGGTTTTGCTTCTTTGAATTTCAGAGTCCTTGTATGTGCCACAGGATATGTTGGGTCTCATTGTTGGTTTTGGTGTTTTGTGGGTATTTATTTCACTTGTGAAAAGTGCAATTGAGATTTTGGAATAAAAAAGAAAGTTGACAGATTTCTTTATTTGGATCACTTGTAATCTAAGAAATGAACATTGGATTACAGATTGCTTAGCATTATTAATGCTAAAAGCACTTGAAACCATTTATATGCTTCAAGGCCATTGTTCTTACCTCAGTTTAGCAAAGAGAAAAAATTAAACATAATATCAAATTTAAATAACTACTGAAAACATTATCTTATTTACATAGTACATTGTGTTTAAAAGAGTCAGCCAAAAACTACAATGCCATGAGTAAATATGCAAAAAAACAGATTTAAAAATTAAAAGTTCCTTCTTCTGGACAATACTAGGTTTTTTTCTGCACTCTGAAAAATATTTTTCATATTAGAAAAATCTGAAGTATTCATCAGCCATCTAATTTACAGCCAATTATTACAATGACTTCTGCTCTAGTTGTGTTTTTCTAGTTTGTATTGTCCCTGGGTTTTCTCCATTTCTAGATAGACAATTGTACCTAAAATGTAATTTATAACTGAACTATTAATTGCTATCCCCAAGCCCCGGATAATATTTTTGTTCACTGTTCTGCTCATGAATCCTAAATTAGAATGACCATTCTCTGAGATCCCCATGTTACAAAGTTGTTTACGAAAACTAACCCATGCCTTTTCAATAGATTACTTCTAAGCTATGTCTTGTCCTTTGATAACTCAGGGCTGCTTTTCTCTTTTAGTTGAAGGTATCAAGAGACAAATGCAAAACCTCTTTCCAAAAGGTCTTCGGGGATTTCCTTTGATTCAATTTCCTTTAACAACATGTAAGGGAATTGCCTGAGAGTACTATCCTTCACTAATACCTCTTAGAATTATTTAGTCATCTCTGCTGTCAGAGCTACCTCAGCTAGCAATGTAAACTGTATTGCAAATATTGGGTAACAGTAACTGGTGGACAAATAGACCTATCCAAAATTTAAAGCATTATTAGTCACATTTCTAATTGTGTGGAGTGCTGTGAAAGAGTTAGTAAGCAGGCTTTCTCTCCCTGGGCAGTATTGAGACATTGGTATACTCATAAACAAAACAAATCCTCTTGAAAGCAAAGTACTAATTTAGACTGACAGTCCTTTTACATTTCTGGATGCAATCCACCCTTTAAGAACTGTACTTACTGAAGAGGGAAAAAAGCCAAGTAGGATTTTCCAGAAAAATTCTCCCAAGTGTTTTCATTAGCATACCTATCTTTACATTAGTAAATGTTTCCAAAAATAAGATTGGTTAACATAGTTTCCTCTCCAAAAGGGAAAAAAAAAAAAAANTCCATTTTCTCTTTCCTTTTTCCTTCATTAGCAAGTTAATCTGCTTCTCTTTGCTGCCACATGTTGTGGGAGCTGGGGAAGAGGAAGTCATTGAGAACCAGCTGATAAGAGCAGATGAGAGGACAGGATCTTTCCTGTTGGGTGCAACTCTGTCTTAGAACAGCTTAAGCCACCTGTGAACCTGCTAACTTAATCATGTTGCCTCATTCCTTTAAACCCTTTGGCATCTCCTTACTTGAAAGACTGTCCCTTCTGTTCTTCAGTGCTCGTGAAGGCTGCTGGAAGCAGGGAGCAAGAGGAGATGAGGAGGCTCAGATTTGAACAATTAAGCCTTCTCTTTGTGAAAGTGACAATTTATTTCCCTGCCAGCTGTCCCTTTGGCAGTGTGGAAGGAAGAGTCCTGTCTGCATTGCCTGCTCCCTTTCTCAAAATCCAGATGTCTCTACTTCTCACAGGGGAAGATATTTGGGGTTTAGAGCATCTTTTACAGTGAAGAAAACACACATTCATTATACATTAATGGCTTGCAACAATTGACTACAAATTCCAGTCGATTTTCTGCCATTGTAAATCTCACCTAAGTGGTTGATCTATCTTTTTCTTCACATTTATCTGACTTTATGTCACTCTTCAGTTGCATAAGTTATTTTTCTCTGCCTTCTGACTTCTGTTACATTGTGTACCTTCTCCCAGAGAGCGTTTTGAGGTTTGTGAACCACCACATAAGTGTTAAACATTTAATAGTAGTTATGAGCTTTTAGATTTAATTTCTGTTGATAGAATCATGCTGATATGAGACTGTTGAACCAACACTTGAAAACAAAATTTTTAGACAATATAAGACCAGACTTTGGTACAGAGAACAGTTCCTAGCAACCCTGTTTGTAATGAACAGTAGACCAGGCAATAAGCATATGATTAGGTTGATAAACTGATCCCTTCAATGAGGCTGCTCTCATGCAAATTAGTGAAATGATTTTTATGTCATTTCTTTAAAGCAGTTGTGGTACATAGATCTTTGTCACCTGAAGAGCTCTATCCCAGCAAATTTTGTTTGAGAGTTTGGTTTGTTATATGCTGACGAAACAGTATTTTCAAGTGTAGGCATAAACACAGAATAAGCTTGGTGTTCTTGTGTAGAACAGGCTTTGTGCAATCCCTGAGGGTTATACCCTGCCAACTCATTGTGCAGCACTGACTGTGGACTCGTGACAAACATTACAAAGCTGGCGTGTTCAGCTATTGTGTTTTGTCTAAGTCCTTTCTCAACCTAAAGCAGTCATTGCAGCAGGGTGCACTAATTGCTCATTTGCTGCTGTAACCTTTTTCAACTGGACAGCATCTCATGTCTGATTTCGAGTTGATGTCTTTTTCCTTTGACTGCAGAGTGCTGGCAGGGAGAGAAAGCCAGTGGTGTGAAGTGCCATAAAGTGCCTGCAATGTGCCTGCTATACCCTCCAGAGTCTTGCTCTAAGAACAGCTCAGCACGACTCTGGCTTCTGGGCACTGCATTTGTATACTTCATGTTCTTGCCAAGATTAAAGCCAGTAGCATGAGTATATGAGTAGAGAATGCTTGTTGAAACACATTTAAAAACCACTTGTGAAAGAAGGCCATTTCTCAGATTAATTTGCGAAAGTGCTACCTACACATATGACAGGAGCTATATATGATCAGAAGGAGTGGGAGGAAAGGTGGAAGGAAGAAAAAATGAAATATTTTACTAGTCATCATAAAATGATAATTCTTGTTTCTTAAATGAAAACCACTGTGATTGTAAAGTCCACTTTTTTTTCTTTTTGTAATGAACCTTAAGATATCATTAAGCAATACATCAGGGTAACTTTTTTCTTTTATATTTAAAACTTTAAATAGCTGTACCAGGATATGTATGGTTTTCTCTTGCCATGTCAAGGGATAAGAATTGGGTCCTAAGAGCTACTTTTCTTGCTAGCCAGAAAGAGGAACTCATTGTCAAAGAAGTTTTCCATAATGGTAATAATTTCTTCTGGTTTAATTATTTTTCCATCACAATTTCTTTGATTAAATTTATAATGTAAACATGATATGTGTCAGCAGGACTCAGTGCCATCACAGCTGAATTACTATGAGGGTTCTTCACAGAAACACCTGATTCAGTATAATTCCAAGAAATGTGTCTTAAAACTGCAAATTGAAGGAATATCCAGTATGCAAAGAGGTAAATTATTTTTGTTTGTTTGTATTGTTTGTATTAAACTTGCTGCAAAAAAAAATATTTTTGTTTCCTCCACTCCTGGTGCATGCAAAGAAAGCTTATAGTTTCTGCTGTGTAAATCAAGAGGGCTTTGGTCGGTGGCCATTAAGGGCCCCTTACATCTCTCAGTGTTGTCTAGTAAAGCTTTAATAGAACTAAGCCAAAACTTTCAGCTTTGAAGCATAATTAAGCCAGGTAAAATCTGAGTAGTACATGGTACATGACTGAATATAAATAAAATTGGTTTTTACCTGCCCTCACCCCATGCTCTAATCTTCCTACTTCTATGATATGCCTGTAATTCAATATGAGTATGATGGCTTTCAGACACACTCCAGCAGTCAAGCATCTGCACCACTGCACCAGAGACTGTTTGGTCAAATGTGAGGTCTTAACTGGGTATAGGGCCTGCATCATTCTGCACTATTATCTTTTTCATGTTGGAGTAGCTTTCAAACAATTTAAAATCTGCAAGTTAATAATGAAACACTTAATAATAAAATGGTTTTTTGTTAAAATGAGACAATTTGGATATTAGGTTAGTTGGTTTTAATTGCTTAGCAAACTGAAGGCTAAAAATGGACCAAGAGAGGAAACCATAAATATATCCAGGTTTTGAAATGCACGAGATATTGATGATGGATGTGGAGTAGCTTTTTCCCTTCCTGAGGATTATGATTGGTAGCCTTATGCATGAGCTCAATATCCTGTGGATTTTTTTATTGCTAAAAGAAGAAGTTAGGTGAATTCAGTGAAATTTACAGAAAAATGTCCTAATTTGTAATATGTTTGTTTGAAGTTTGTCCAGCTTGACATGTATTATTTTCTCTATGTATTGGACATTTTTCATATATTTTTATCCAAATGCTAAATGTAGTACAATATTTGCGCTTCAGAAAATAAAATACAGAATCAATGAAATCAAACATCATGAAAAAATTATTGTAAGCCTGCCATAATATTTATCTTTTACACTTATTCCACTTTCCATCTGAATCTACTGAGAAGCAACATGACAGAGAAAAGGCTTTCTATTGTTTACTTTTGATACGTACAGGAAGCACAAAGAGAGCAATCAAAGATTATTTCATGAGATCCATCCATCTGTCACAACGTTTCATAGCATACCACTGTGACTGCAAAATAAGGCATGACAATTTAAAATAAAATAAGTTTCTCTTCTTTTTTTTTTTCCCTTTTAGGTGAACAAACACAGTGATGAAATACATGATCTATAACCAGACAGCCTAAAGACAGTCACTTGTACTTCCGCTGAGATTCAAACTAAAAGCCTGAAAGTGTTCATATTATGAGATTTTTGTCAAACTCTCTGCCTACTTACAATGATGACATGTAAACTTTTAAGAAGTTATGTTCATTTTTTTGCACTTGAACATATCAACAGGCTGGTCCACCAGAGATGAGGGTTCACTACTAGTTTTGAAAATGTGTAACTCTTTTTGCCTACAAAATGCCTTAGCAGTCCATAATAGACAGCAGTCCATAAATTATCCATTTAACACATTCAAATTTTCATAGTTGTATTATAAAATATAGTATTTTTAACTTAAATCAATAACAACATGCTATCTGTGAACTGCTAAGGAAGGAAAAAGAACTCAGAAGTTCTGAGTTAAAAATAGTAAGACTTAACATATTCCCAAAGGATGAGGTAACTTATTACTAGAAATTACATTTGACAGATGTCAGTTTGTCAGCAAGAGTTGCTTTTTTTTTTTCCCTCCACTTACAGAGATGTATCACAGCTGCTGTGGTTAGACAAATTGGCATAATGAAGACCAGAACCTTAACGGCTTGAGTTTGAGAGTCAGCTCCAATTTTGACCCACAATTAATTTAGCCATACATAGCAGCAGATAGATCACTAGGAGCTAGGCGGGTGATCTAGTGACAGAACAGTTGTGTGAAGAATAACAGAAAAGCAACTCACTACCATTTACCACTACTATTAAAATATCTATAAAACTTATCTCAATAAAATGGCTTCTATGCATTAAGAAATTATTCCAATAGAAAGGCAATTACTTTGTTTTTATGTTTTTCCCCCATACATTGCTACCTATAAGATCTGAGCACATCTGGCAGAGACCTGTGGAGCAGGCAAGTGGAGCAGTTTAAGAAATTACTGGCATTGCCTATAAGCATATATTACAGCTGTCCTGCTGCACACCACTACTCCTTCAGCAGACCCAGAACTCCAGAAAACGTGACAGCTCAGCAGATCCATGCACATTCTGTAGTGCCTGTTTAAGCTCATAGTCACTGGAGCTTTCCAATGTGCCACCTGTTTTTTGAGGTGTACGCATGTAATATCTGTGATGGTAACACCTCTGGTACAAGTAGAAAACTACAGTGATATTCTAGGCCTGCATTAACCAGGCCCATAGTCAGCAGCTGGTCTCTCAGACATATTCCAGCCTATTTTTGAACCTTCTAAATTTGTTGTCTTCTAAATTAGGCTGTTACTTCTTAGATGATTGGCATAAAGCTAACTTGTGGGCAAGAACAGCTGAACTTGGACTGAAGGATGAATTGCTGCAATGTGGTGCTTACTGATTGTTTTTCTCTTGCCTCTTCCTAGCACATTCCAAATTCCAGACTATGTGACATGTCCACTGTTAAATCCATGAAGAAGACGTTTCCTAAATGTTTCCATGGCATATATGTTATCTTACTTCTTTCAGATAATTGTGTCCACTATTGCATAAGCCATGAACTGCATACATGTCGTATGTAGCTGTCCTTTCTGTCCACATAATAAATTTCACTTAAATTTATACCATCCAGAAGTCATTTAAGCTGAAACAACAATCTCTTCAGACAATTTATGACTATGTAAATGTGCAGGCAGAGGTTTATGCTGTCAAAACTGAATTAATTCTTTTGAATCACATAAAAAAGTAGAAGTTAGCACAATACCTCTGTGTAGTTAAACCACTAGAGATGACTTCTGCAATTCACCATACCTGAAAGAGGAAGTGACCTCGTAGAAACAACTTGTTCAGATGTGACATTTCACTTTCACACTTCAAGAATTTTCAAACTAGATCACAAAAATGTGGAAAGAGAGGATGTTCATACAGTTTGCATGTGATCACTTATATGAAGAGCAGCAAAAAGCAGAGCCAAAAGACCTTCTCCCTTTCCATAAGAAATGTCTTTAACTACTCAAGGAGAAGGAAAAGTGCAAGAGACAGATATTAACAGATTTATATCTCTGAAGTAGCAAGGGTAACTGGTCTCACACAGAATGATGAGACAACTCCAGCAAGCTGTAGAAACATTGCAGCTCTAGATCACTTTAGAGCAGAGCACTGGTTCTAAGCAGGTTGCTGATTCCAAGAATTTTCAGGCTACCTGTAATATGCTGTGAACCTTCTGTTGTTGCCAACCTGGTCTTTCACAGACTGTGACATCCTCAAAATACTCACAAGAGTAATAGATTAATGTAAGAACAAAAATATGTGTTGCACAATTTTAATTTGGCTTCTGGACCTTTACCCTGCAGGGTAGAATGGGTCTGCACACCTCATCATGTGGCTGAAGCTCCGAGACTATTAAAAAAAAGAGAGAGAGCAAAACAAGTGGGTAGGTTTGTCACATAGTCAGTTATTTCCCAAACCCATATTTTAAGGTACCACATTAACTATCATTACATCTCTTAATAAAGTCCTGTACCTTGCCAGTGCTGGCTCTGCCAACATGACATCTGAGAACTCTGCCTACTGCTGCTCAGGGACCTGCTCATTTGAAGGATGGACACCTATGAGGAGAAAAACAGTGTGAAGCAGAGAAGAGAGGCTTATGACACTCAGGGGAAGAGTGTGAAAATACAAACAGGGAGACCAAAGAGCAGCAAAAGAGAGCAATTAAAGTGGAGGGAAGGTGATCAAGGAAGCACAGTGATGTCAGGAAATAGAAAAGGCATCTCAGTGTGGGAGGTATGAAAACCCATCAGCACCTTAAAGGGAAGTGAGAGTGAAGTGGTACTGTGAATGTCAGAGCTCAAGACATGAAGGAAGGCAGTATGTTAAAGGGATGAACGAGACATGGATAGCTGGCGCTGACAGGGAACATAGGCCGTACAAGGACAGCCTGGGAAGTTGATTGTGTGGGCCGAAAGGTGACTGAAGAAATGTAGCTTTGTGAACAAGACTCAGGCTTGGGAACATGTGGGCTGTGACTCTCAAAGGGAGAGAGTTAAAACAGTGTGAGGGCGCATAAGGTGTGGAGAAGAATATAGTAGTTTAAAGAAGGCAGGAGAAAGGAGATTAAAGGTAATATAAGAAGCAGAATTTTATATCTTTGCAAAGAGGTCTGAATGGAGCAGACCTGATAAAGAACATATTCTGATGGATAGCACAGGCAGAAATCCAGTAGTTTTTCTCCAGGGAGTTAATGTGCAGCCAAAGACCCAAGTCATAATTTGGAATGTGCAATTAGTATGGCAGAAGAAATGGGATTACTTAGTGTCTTGGGTTGCAATGCAAGATGTAACCAAAAGTGTGTGTTCTATTGCTATCTGTTGAAACAGGCTGGGGAGGTGTTTTCTTTATCTCTTCCATGACCCATCCCTCATAACTCTGGGCAGGGGAGGGGTGTCTTCTGTAAATGGGCCAGTTGCTAAAACCAGGTGGAGCAGTGTTCCTTGTCTCTTCCACAACCCATCCTCCCTCTGGGGGATATCTGCTGTTAATGGGCCATTAAGGCTCACTGCATGACTGATAACATTGCGTCATCCCATTATGAGATGCTCCACCCAGCGGGAGGAGCCAGGCATTCCTACCTGGATAGAACCTGAGATTCAGAACACCAGGACAGCCTGTTTCTACTGGATTCTCAGAGGAAGACTGGACCCGTCTCACCGCCACTGGACCTTCAGAGGAAATTACATCCTTCTACCGGGTCCTTACTTTCAACAGAAGCACATCTATCACCCCAAGAGGACTTAATTGGACTGCTGCCAACGTCCTGACCAACAGGCTGTCAGGCTGTATTCTGACTGACAGTGTTTTGTTTTCTTGTTTGTTTGCTTTTTTTGTACTACTATATTTTTATTTTTGATATTTCTAGTAAAGAACTGTGATTCCTATTCCCATATCTTTGCCTGAAAGCCGCTCAATTTCAAAATTATAATAACTTGGAGGGAGGGGATTTACATTCTCCATTCCAAGGGAGCTCCGACTTTCCCTGGCAGACACCTGTCTTTCCAAACTGGGACACTTAGTCATACAGCATTCACATTTAAAGGGTATGGCAACATGCAAGAGCTTCAAAAATTGGAAAGCAGCAAAGAATAAAAATAAATATATTTTTAATATTTCTAAGAATGATTTTTAAAAGTCAGTCATGATTTTCATGGGAGTTTCAATTGTGAGTTTTGAACATAGGAAATTTACACTGTGTTGTATTTTTTTTAAGATTTCACTACAGTTTTTGAGGGAGTTAAAATCACCACTTAAAAAAAGCAGACTTCAATTTTTACACTTTTCATTACTTTTCAAGATTAACAAAATTCTTCCAACAGCAAATCTGAATGAAGAGGTTTAGGGAAGCATGAAGTGGAGACTGCTTTATTAAAAAATAGAGCAGTGATGGCTTCTGTCTTTCGGAAAGCCATAAAAAGCCAGTTTTTTCCATTTCCATTACTGTACAACATATTCTGCACTTGTTGGCTTTCATAACAAGAAGCAATGCCAAGTCATGTCCCATCACATGAATTCAGGCATCTTGATTAATCTGGCACATCATCACTCAGTGTGTTGTCTGATCAAATCAGTGCTTTAGAAAGTCATTAAAAAAGGGAAAAAATTTAAAAACCAAAAAAACAACAAACACATGCACAAAAAACAAAGTCCACCCAAAGGTAATAATAAGTAATTCATTATCACTACAAAAAGGCTTTAGAAATCAGTCTGTACTACAACTGTGTGACACTGACCTGGCAGCATCAACAAGTCTTGGTGGTAATATAACTGTGAGTGTCCATTCCATTCTATCTTTGTGTGACTCACATTTAAGTCTAACCTCGCTGGCCATGCTCTCTATTTAACCTATTTCCAGCAAGATCAGAACCTGTAGCTTGGTTCAACTAATAACAAACCTTTCCATATTTTGGTGTTTTAAGAGCTGCTTCAGTATAACTGATTGCAGCAATTAGGGGAATATTATTGCATTACAGTTAAATTTTGATTTGATGACATGGGGCCTAGAGCAGACGATAAACTCCCTTCTCCAGCATAAAAACATTAATCATTCTCTCATAAAACCATGAAATGCTGACATGTACAACTCTAATTGCAATAATGAACTTAAATTTGGACATTGCTTTTGTATTAATCCCACTAGCTTTGGTAAAACTATCTAATACAACCATAGAACTCTGACATGAATGGGCTAATTGTAATAATCACTCCAGTCATAGGTATTTTCTTAAGTTAATCCCACTAGCCTTCATTAAACCTTCTGTCAGGATTTAGATATTTACTTAGGAAGATAGTGCTGTTTAACTAACTTTCAATAAAATCTTGATTTTATAACAGCTTAGGTTTTGAAATTGAGAACAAAGCCCAGGAACTTCCTAAAATGTTTCTGATGTTGATTAATTTTTGGGAGGCTTTTGTGCAAGTCAAATTCATTTTCCTAACATGGAAGTTCCAATCTTTTATTACCTTTATTGCAACAAGAATTTTTTCAGTATTAGTTCTTTTGGGCTTTTTACATCTCTCCTGTTTACTCAGAATTTTATCTTCAGTGTTTATTTTGGGCCTGGGAAACCTAAAAATCATTTCATTGATACTCAGTGAAATCTCAGCCTTCTTTTTTATTTTCTGTGGCAAGGAATGATGACTTCTGATTACCTGTGTAAGCTAGTTTTGCTTTTCGAAAATAGCAATTCCTTTCTAGAAACAATGACAATTATTACTGTGCCTCCATGAAGACTGAAGATAAATCTCAGTAGCAAATTCCCTCAGTTGTAATTGTTACATTAATCCTGTTCATAACATGAACTTCAGTACGTTACAGCAGTAATGAATTTGCCCGTTGATATTAAATCTTTTTTTCTTACATCTGTTGTGGCAATATACAAAAGGAAAATACTCCCTTTCTTCTGAAAAAAAAACCCCAAAAGGATCTTTAATATATGTGAAAGGACTGTGACCACTATTCTGTGGGGAAAATAGTATTTTTTCTTCATAGAACATCATAAGAGGAAAGAGTGCAACACATAACCCCCTGAAAATTTGTTAGAACATTCATAGGCCTTGCCATGGCACAAAAACAATAAGCAATTTTCCTTGTGACAAAAAATAACATGTGAAAAGTGTGTTTCAGATATGGATCACCCCTCATGGCATTTAGGACTTATCCCAAGTTGTCTCCCATCTTTCAAGTTAATCAAACAAATTTTTCATTGACTACACTAGTGGTCCCCATGTGAATACCTCAGAAAACCTGATTTCTCATTACTGGTCCCTTTTAGTCACAGTACCTGGAAATACCGTTTAGCTTCTTGCAACTTCTCTAGTGCAAACATATCCAAATTTGTCCCCTAGACCCCTCCTAAAAGCACAGGAGAGAAACAGGTCCTTCTTGATACTCATTTTGGGAACTTTCATTTTTGTTGGGGTTAGACTAAGGAGGCCTCGGAAATTGATCCTTCTCTAAACTGATTTCCTAGAGTCATGGGTAACTACTTCAACTATACATCCCTACAAAATGTTAAATGGTCTGGCTCCACCACACCTCATTTAAAACTTCTGATCTGGTCTTGAGCTTGGGTTTTCTAAGATTATTGGTGCTGTTCAGCCACACAAGCTTTCTACAAGCTTCATCCTATGTGGATGTGGAAGGTAACAAGGCCTTGAGTCCTCTGTAATGTCAACATCAAAGACTGTCATAAAATGAAAATTTTGTAAACCAACTTTTCTACCAGTCTAACTTTTTATGTCGCCCAAACACAGGAATCAGTCACAGTTCCTGTGTGTACAGAGGGTTGTTGTGACTCAGACTGCATGCTTCTCACTTTATCTCTATTGACAGCTGTATTCTTATTCTCCCTCTTTACAAAATGAAGAGTATAGAAGGTTATCTGCATCCAAACGCATTGTGTCACAATTAGGTCTATATGGTCTTTGACAGTGAACCTCAATTTATTCATCCTACTAAACCTGCAAGGGCAAGCAGAGAAGCACAGACTCTGCCCTCCGTAAATTCCTGACGTGTCTGTTGAAGGCATAGCACGCTAGTAGTGCAGACTGGCACCTCTGACAACGTGAGAGAAGAAATTATGTAGTCCGTGATGGGAAATGCATCTGATGTAAATGGAGTCAAGAAACCTTCAGAATTAATTGTTAGGGAGTTAGTAGAATTAATGGGATATAACCAATCATTTTCTCACTCTTGCCAAAAGGAGCATTTAATGTGAATCTCAATAAAGCACAACTGCCACCTAAGTATAAAGTTATTGCTAACAGTAGCTATATGGATGGGGTTAATGAAAATAATATTGTACACTCTACTTGAAAAATTAAGACAAGTTCTGAGGCCAGTGTGGGATAACTACAGAAATTTTCACTGAAAGATGTCGAGTTATGAAGCAGAGTCTTTATTAATGCCCCTGATACCTTATAAAACTCTGCTACATTCTGAGAACTATACTCCAGGAGCTGTGCAATAACTTAAGCAAAGATGCACAAATGCTTAAACAGCATACATATTTTCAAACAGTTGCACAATCACTAAGGGAAATGTGTAAGCAATCAGATGTGTGTGCCATAGACAGCTTGTCCTCACTCTAGAGTCTTATTATATTTTGTGAAGACAGAAAGTAGCAAAATCATACTTTTTGAGTTATGAGTTATATTCTGGTTACATTTGAGTTATATTCTGGTTTCACTTCACCATTCTGAGACCAGGAACCCTAAGCATGGATGCAGTGCTCTAGCTCCACCCATTACTTCATGTCATAGTTTAGTTTCAGGAAAAAAACCTACGATTTTATATTGGCATGAGGTAAAAGGGGGATATAGAACTTAATCCTTAGGAGACACCGATTTTCAGTCCATTTGAAGGCAAACACTCTTTCATCACTGTTGTTAACTGATGTGCCAATCAGTCTTACAAGTCTAATTGCAGTAATGATTAAATGATTAGTTAGGAGCCTTCTTAAACTTCACCAGAAGGATTAACAGGGCCATGACTCTGTTGACTAAAAGTGACTCTCAAATATGCATGCAAGAGGTCACCTTAATATCAGCAGAAGTTCTACTTATTTTTCAGTAATAATTTGACCTTCTTTTTTAGCATTACTTCAAGACTGTATTAATTAGGGAAGTTAGTTTCCAAGAAACTAACTATATCCTTGTGGAGTTTTGTTACAGTGATGTACTTCCTGTGACATGGTGTTGAGAAAAACTTGTCATTTATGGGGTATTTTTTCTTTAGAGTTTAAAGTAATGAAGTGTCTTTGCAGCCAAAATCCATTTTCCAAAAGGCTCCTCTCAATATAGGTTTTAAAGTGTTTTTTTAAATTGGAAATGAGTATTGCAAGAGGAAATTCCTACAAATTTATTTTAATCTATAACATACAGTGGATAGTTTTGGCCTAACTCCAAGATTACAAGTCCTGATAACAGAAATACAACTCAGCAGAAGATAGGAACATATTTCTTGAAGCTGGACTTCTTCAGGAAAAAAGAATCACATCACCTCTACCCTGTCTTCATGTATCATCCCAGAACTGTCATATTTCAGCAGAGCACATTAACTCACAAAAAATGATGCTGTAATCCAGGAGATGGGAATGGTTCCAAGAAGATTTAGATTATCTTCAGGGAAGCAACATAACAGGGTGGAAAACACAGCATTCTGTGATAAAGTCATGAAGTTATTAAAAGCTGTGGTATGATCAAACGTATAAAATTCACATCTTTACCCTTGTCTTTCTCTTCAGTCTTTAATCTCTCTTAATGAACTCAGTGATTGCAACAATTCAGCTTGCCAAGGTATGAAATGAAATCAAGATGTGTCCATTTTCCAGTTTCTTTTCAATTTTTTTTCAGTTATTAGGACTAAAATATTTTCATTAATTATCTGTAAAATGGCAAAAAATAAAAAAGATACACTTAATAAAAAGTTATTTTAATTATTTCTAGAAATGCAGTTTACCACGTAGGTTTTTTTTTTTTCCTAAAGATTTACAAATGTTAAATATCGTACAAGAGGAATTTATTTTGATTGGAAACAGAGTGATTTTACTATGGACAGATTAAATCCTTTATGATTTTCTGGTACTTTATTGAAAAAGTCTATGAAATAAATAATGTAAAAGAAGAGCACAAGACAAGGATCACACTGGCCATTTAACAGACAAAATAATTTTGTTACATGTACAGTACAGGGAATAAAAAACCCCAAACAGATACAAAATTCCACATATTCTGCTCAAATAAGCATCATCTGTGTACAAACAGAAGCAGACCCAGTTACACTGAGCACTTCAGTCTTTTGCCCTGAATATAGAATCACAAATTCTGTGAGCTGGAAGTGACCTCAGAAAATCATCTAGTTTCAACTCTCCTGCCTTGGGCAGGGACACCTTGCACAAGACCAGGTTGGTCAGGGCTCCTCCCAGTCTGGCCTTGAACTCTTGCAGGGCTGTGGAATCCACAACTTCTCTGGACAACCTCTTCATCAACCTCACAGTAAAGAATTTCTTCTTATTATCTAATCTAAATGCACCCTACACCACTTTAAAGTCATTTGTTCTATCACTGCATCTCCTTGTAAAAATACCCCCTTCAGCTCTCCTGTAGGCCCCCTTTAGGTACTTAAAGGCGCTGAAAGGTATCCCCAGATACATTTTTCCTTTTCCAGGCTGCACAACTCAATCTCTCTCAGTCTGTTCTCTCTGACAGATGCTCCAGTCCTGCGATCATCTTCATAGCTCTCCTCTGGATTCATTCCAACAGGTCCATTTCCTTCTCACACCGAGGACCCCAGAGCTGGATGCCGTGTTCCAGGTGGGGTCTCACCACAGCAGAGCAGAGGGGCAGAATCCCCTCCCTCCCCTGCTGCCTACTCTGCTTTGGATGCAGCACAGGACATGTTTGGCTTTCTAGGCTGTCAGTGCTCACGGCTGGGTCATATTGAACTTCTTGAACCTTAACAATCTCAATTCCTTCTCCACAAGAGAATGCTTCTCTCAAATGCTGATGATGTGGTATGTGCAAACCTAGTCAGTCACTAGTAGTTAAAATTATACCAGTTAATTATTTACTGTTTTCTACTGAGCATATGTCTTCTGTGCTTAGGAAAAATGAATCCAAAATAGAAAGTGTGATCATCTTTTTTTTAATCACTTTTAAAAGAGCTACAGATGCCTATGAAGACTGTGAAAAGGCCAACATCCAATGAAGAGAAGAGTCTGCTCATTCAATAGCTGCAGAAAATAGTCTTTGAAGGCTTCCTTCACCATCCCACAAAGATTTTGTGTTTAGGATATGAAGCAACTCAGAAGCTTCTATAAATTAGATAGTCAGAAGTGCTCTCTGAGTGCAATTTCCATATGGAAATTTCCAGGAAGTATAAAAAAGAACTCATCAAAGTGATTAAAAAAAAAGAAATTATTTGGATAGTAATCACTGCTGCAATAATTCTAATCATTATGCAAAAGAAAGCATACAACAAAACACTGTGCAAAACTGTTNTTGCACAAGACCAGGTTGGTCAGGGCTCCTCCCAGTCTGGCCTTGAACTCTTGCAGGGCTGTGGAATCCACAACTTCTCTGGACAACCTCTTCATCAACCTCACAGTAAAGAATTTCTTCTTATTATCTAATCTAAATGCACCCTACACCACTTTAAAGTCATTTGTTCTATCACTGCATCTCCTTGTAAAAATACCCCCTTCAGCTCTCCTGTAGGCCCCCTTTAGGTACTTAAAGGCGCTGAAAGGTATCCCCAGATACATTTTTCCTTTTCCAGGCTGCACAACTCAATCTCTCTCAGTCTGTTCTCTCTGACAGATGCTCCAGTCCTGCGATCATCTTCATAGCTCTCCTCTGGATTCATTCCAACAGGTCCATTTCCTTCTCACACCGAGGACCCCAGAGCTGGATGCCGTGTTCCAGGTGGGGTCTCACCACAGCAGAGCAGAGGGGCAGAATCCCCTCCCTCCCCTGCTGCCTACTCTGCTTTGGATGCAGCACAGGACATGTTTGGCTTTCTAGGCTGTCAGTGCTCACGGCTGGGTCATATTGAACTTCTTGAACCTTAACAATCTCAATTCCTTCTCCACAAGAGAATGCTTCTCTCAAATGCTGATGATGTGGTATGTGCAAACCTAGTCAGTCACTAGTAGTTAAAATTATACCAGTTAATTATTTACTGTTTTCTACTGAGCATATGTCTTCTGTGCTTAGGAAAAATGAATCCAAAATAGAAAGTGTGATCATCTTTTTTTTAATCACTTTTAAAAGAGCTACAGATGCCTATGAAGACTGTGAAAAGGCCAACATCCAATGAAGAGAAGAGTCTGCTCATTCAATAGCTGCAGAAAATAGTCTTTGAAGGCTTCCTTCACCATCCCACAAAGATTTTGTGTTTAGGATATGAAGCAACTCAGAAGCTTCTATAAATTAGATAGTCAGAAGTGCTCTCTGAGTGCAATTTCCATATGGAAATTTCCAGGAAGTATAAAAAAGAACTCATCAAAGTGATTAAAAAAAAAGAAATTATTTGGATAGTAATCACTGCTGCAATAATTCTAATCATTATGCAAAAGAAAGCATACAACAAAACACTGTGCAAAACTGTTCCAAAAGCCTTCAATTTAATCAGTGTGCTTGGGTGGTCATGAGCAGTGCTGCTTATTTTAGCCCTAGAAAAGTCATCTACGTTGATTCTAAATCATTAAACTTCATCTAAGGAAAGAGAAAGTCAAGTCCTCACGCGGGAGCAGGCATACAACAGTTAACTGCCCTCAGGTGGTTGTCTCCACCAGGATACTGCCTTCAATAGGGGATGTGCGAAGAAAGTACAAGAAGAGCATGTATTGTGTTCCTAGATTACTTTCCCAACCTCCAACATTTTGCAGCCTAAGGACTTCCTGAATAATAGAAACATAAATAATAGTAAATAATTATTTCAGTAAGTCATGAATTATTCACCAGATGATATATATAAACAGCCTTTCTCACATGCATACACAAACCCATAAAGGCTGATCTATGTTGCAATGTTTAAATGCATTCATTGTCAGCAGAAGAAGGCTCTATTCTCCTTTATAAGTAAAACAAAACAGGAAAAGAGTCACAGGAGAGGGTTTTGTCTATATTATATGTGTAGCACTTCGCGAGGTCCAAACTTGGAAGGCTATTTCTGTAAGAGGAAAACTTCATGACAGAGTTACATCTCTCTTTGTAATCTGTTCTGTTTACAGACTATATCTAGTCTTGTTTCCTTTAACATATGAGAAGTCCAATAACAGGATGTGGCTGACATCCTGCCCAAAAGTATCTCCTGGACTTTTGCTTTCATGGGTGTGTCTCTGTCACAGCTCAGGATTTCCTTATCTTACTTCTTGTCTCCAAGACCAGCAGACAAATGCAGCTCCACGACATGGGACTGCTCTCATCAGTACCTGGGGAATGCTTTGGACCATGTGGTTCTGGTTTTGTTCAAAATAGCTTTGTGCTTTTGCTTCTTGATGACAGAAAATATATTTTATATAGCTATCTTAAGTAAGATTGCTGCTATTTATCATCTTCAATATGTTACTTGACACCTAAGAGCACCATTTCTTGATCCTATGGAGTGACTGAAAGTACCTACTAAATGAGACAAATAGAAAGATCTGCCAGAATGATAAATCTCTAATCTATGCCCTTAATCTTAAACATTTTTGGACCCACAACAAAACAAGAAGTGTAGAGGCAAATGAGTTTTTTTGGGGTTTTTTTGCTGTTGTTGTTATATAACAAGATAAATACCACATGAAAATATTGAAGCAGCAATGAGAAGAGACTGTCAGCAGAAGTACAGGGATTACTGCTTCATAAATTTGTTCTCTAGGGGATTTAATCATAACTTGAGGTGAATAGTTCCTGACTGAGCTGTGCATCTCGAGTTAATCTTGTTAAGGGTCTGGTTTCCTGTTGATCTAACATGGTAACCTGAGCAAGACAATTGTGACCACTTCTGTCTAGCAGACTGCACTGGTTCAGAAGGTATTGGTTCAGGCATAGCATTTGGCTAGCTCTGTCCAATTGAAGAACAGAGAAGAAATGCCTGGAAGAAATGCCTGGTGTGGCAGCTGCTCAAATGCAATGTCTTGCATGTCTGCACTTTGCTGTCTGTGAAGGCAATGAAATAAATAATCAATGAATGATCAAATGAAAAGCATACCTGCAGTTTAGATGAGAACTACTGATCTGTGTAATTTATATTCTTTTTGATTACCTAATATTTGAAAAAAATTCAGTCATGTAGGTCTATTCACCTCAGCCACACATATGTTTTAACATCACTAGAGCTAAGACATGACTACCTCTACAAAGTTGTGCCTCTCCCTTAAGTATCTTGCCAAAGCAGAACACAGTTCCCACAGAAATAATATCTTCATTTAAATATGTCTGTAACTACAAGAAAACTTGCCTTTCCACATCTGAATTAATAGAATAAACACTTATTTACATTAAAAAAGATTAAAAGTGTGAAGAAGCAGTTATTTATATTGAAGAACTGCCTTATTTAGCCCAGTCTTACTCACAATGCCTGCTTCCAGGCTTCCCAAGCCTCAGTTCATGGAAGCAGACTTTGAGATGAGAGGTGCTAGCAGCAGAGGAAGAGAAGTGTGTTAGAGATTGCCACAGAAATTTGAATATGAACAGTTTCAGAGCCTGGATGGCATACGTTTAAGGATTCTGTAAGAGCTGTACAACGGCATTGTTTGCTTCCACTTTTTGAAATGTCACAGAAATTGGGGGAGGCCCTCAAACACTGGAAGAAGCCAAATATTCAGCATTCTTCGATCAAGGCAAGAAGGAGGATCTGGAAGTCTGAACCCTCATGTCAATCTCCAGGCAAATGGTGAACATGAAAGAGGAGATGGTGACTGGAGCACAAAGCGAGAGACAAAACTCTTTGAACAATTGGATTCCCAGGATAGGTGCCATCAGTTTGATGCCAACCTATCAGGCAGTCATGTGTGACGCACTTTGGGGTTAGAACTGTCAGGGAAAACGTCCAACAATTATCCAATTATCAACAATCCAGTCAGTGGATGAAATGGACCCTCAGCAAGTTTGAAGGACACCATGGTGTCCTCCAAACTCCAGCAGGAGTGTCTGGAGGGCAGGCCTGACACCTAAGGGGACCAGGGTGGGCAGGAAAAATAGGCTAACAGGAACCTTACAGAGTACCACAGTGACAAATTAAAAGCTGCAGTAAACAATTCCATACATTATTACAGGCAGACTGGCAACCCAACAGCATTGTTAAAAAGGCCCTGTGAGTCCTGCTAGACAGCATTTTAAGCTTCATTCTACGTACCTGTAGTAATATTGTCAGTTCTCTCTTTGTCACATGCACATGCACACACAGAGAAACCACTGTGAATATAATTTTAACACACAAGAAATTACCCTAAGTGTTTAAATAGTTTAGGCATGGTGTATTACAACTCCTATAACAAAAAGCATTCTAATTCATAGTTCTGCAGAAGGTTATCTGGAAATTATGGTCTTTTTGCTTCACAGAAAATGAGGATCCAACATTTTCAAATACTCAAGAATCTAAAAATGTAGAAAACTCCAAAGTGCTCTGCATCAGTTAAACTCTGATGGAAAGTGAGCACTTTGGAAAATCATGCACTAAACAGACAAAGATGAAACATAAAGGCATTATGACTGACCACCATGAGCAGAACTGATAAAATAGTTATCATAAGTACAAATGCAATTAACCTTAACTTCACCCTGTGCTGCTGCTATTGTCTTGGATATTTTAAATCATCATTTTGAGGACAAGTTAAAAAAAAAAAGACTGAATAAGAAAACAATAAAAACATCTCTATATTTATTTATTAGGTGTATATCAGGAAAAAAGGAGTAAAGTAACACCTTCATGATGCTGCTAAAGCTTATACTGTAAAAAAATAAACATGCACCTCAGACGCAGAGGGTGAACCTTATCAGTTTCCTTTAACTAAGGTTAAAAAAACTTTCAAACTTATTGTCATTAACAGCAACCCTGATTTCTCCAAGTATCAACTTTGATAAATTCAACATCAGCCTTAGTCATTTGCCATCTTTTGTGTAAAGGCTATGTACTTCTTACAGAATGCTGTGTTCACTTTGGCTTTGTTTTCACTCAGTTGATGAATCTTTTTTTGGCTTCCTTGAAAAGATAATAAAATTGTTTATGTTGCCTTCTGCAGAAATAAAGATCTTTATACTTTTGTTCTGCATTTACATTGTTTCATTCAGAAGGGCGAACTGAGTGCTAACTGCCTTGTGCTTGTCCTGTCCCCAGGCTATTATGATTTTACATTTCCCATCCATGTGTGATTAATCACATTAAAATTTTCCAAGAAACTTTGATCCCATGTCTAATAGACAAATGATATCTTTACAAAAATACTGAGCCTGTATAATGGAAAGTATTTCTTTGTTTTTAGTAGCAACCTATTCTCAGTCACATTATAACCAAGATTTACACCCAGCTTAGAAAGCAGACTTTTTTTTTTTTTCCAGAGGCTTATCACAATTAGCAGGACAAAAACCTGCAGTTTTTCTCAACCAAAGCAGTCTCAAAGGAGGATAAAAGTAAAAAAGATAGCCAAATTCTCTACAGCTGACAATATTTTTGAGATCATCACAGAGATCATCACAGCTGGGGCTACTACTAACTGTGGTCTGTCAGTGGCTGGCTTTACAATACACTGCCTTCCCAGTCTTTATGCCAAATGTGATTTGCAATAGAGAAGGAGACCTGCTCCATAAGCGAGGCAGTGCTGGGTTAAAAATCCCACTGAGAGATCTTATCTTTCTTGAATATTTAATCTTCTTGGAAGCGACCATCTGCATGTCACAGTATCCTAAAATATAGGTATAGATATAGGTATGGATTCTTAAAGTATCACTGCAATTCCAAACACAGTGTGCCAAAAACTTGTTTTATGTTCTTGCTTGTTTTGATCTAATGAATTGTGGCAAATTATACATGACACAGTGAGGGCAAGAGGGGAATTCCGTGAAACTCATTTTGCTGATATCTTTTATGGCTTGGGTTTTTTTGATTTGTTGGTTGGTTTTGTTTTGTNGTGCTGTATCTAAATATAAATACATCTTTTTTTAGGCTCTAATATATATCTTACTTTGTATTGTGGTATCCTGTTCCCTGTCACAGTGGAGAGGCCTGCAGCTGCCTAAAGCTTAATTATGCATGAATGCAAAGCCGAGATGCTTGGCCAATAGTGCCTCAGCAGAGTATGGTTTCTCACTTGTTTTTGTTTGAATTATAATTGGGTAGATTTATATTTCCCAAACCATTATGCCCCTTGTGCTTGCTCTTCCTTGCTTCTGTTGCCTTTGTTTGAACCAGATTCTGAACAAGCCTTTTTGAATTCGAACGGTCTATTAGATCTAAGATAGGTCATTAATGGATTTGACAAATCCTTTCACCTTAAGACAGCTGAAAAAGGTACAGAAATGAGTCTCCTCCCCTATCAGTTCTACTCCAGATGGTTGGAGGTGGGGTGTTCTTTATTTTTTTAATGAATAGCTAAATAGAAGCTGGCATCTGGGTTGAAACAAAGGAGGCTTGGAGCCAGACTTCTAAAAGGGAGGGTAGTATCAAGCAATAAAGTGCTACACCTGCTAAAGGGAAGGTAATAGAGGCACTGAAAGCACATTTGTAGTCACAATTACCTTGTATAGAAAGGCTTTAGACAATTGTTGTCAAGAAGACATAGATGGTGAATCTGCAAAGTCAACAAATAACATTGTCAGGGGTGATAAAATATATGGCCCTATCATTTTATATGCATGGCACAAATTGGTGACAATAGCACCTATTTTCTGAGAACCCTGAACATTTATTTATTCAAACTTGTTCTCAGCAGCTAAATATCTCAGTTTCTGCTCTGTCTTTTGTTAGATTTATGTTTGCAACTCCTGAACAGTGTAAAACACACTCTACGTTAACATCTACATGCACATCCTTCAGAAATACATAACCATAAACACGGAGACATTCAAAGGAGCAGTAGGGACAGGTGGCTGTCTTTGTGCTGACTGTCTTAATTCTTGGAAAATTAATCCGGTTTGAAATGTGGAAAAGTGATGTTATAAGCAATGAAAAGCTAGGAGAAGGTGCCGCTCCCATGAAATATTGGTACCAGCACTACAGGAATGGTAGATGGCAAGGAGGGAATTTATTTCCCCACCATTGCCTTCTGATTTCAATGTTGATGTATAGAGGATTACTGCTCTTTAGCTTTTTTAAAGGTAGAGAAGCTAGCTGGCCCCTCTCCTCCATGATCCCAGTAGAGCCATCAAGCACTTTACTAGTAAGCAGTGATACCTTATACACCATTTCATTTTGTAATGCAGTTCTGAAGATAGGGTAGGATGTTCAAAAGAATTGAAGCAATGTCTTCCTTCTTCCCCCTTTCTCAGGGAGAATTTGCTTGGCAGAGAGCTGCCAGTACTCACTAAACTCCTGCCTGCCTCCCTGCTTCCCCCAGACACAAGCTGTGCCCAGAAGAAGAGCAAGGCCTCTGGCATTTCCCAGCTGCTCTCCCTGTTTTGCCCAGTTGCTCCCCTCTGGTCTTTGTGAGCCTGAGCCCAGGTACTGCTTAAGAGCACCAGTCCTCATTAAAGATGCAGAACACGGGGAAATTTGAATTGGCACTGAACAAATGACCACTGTGTCAAATGGCTCAGCGTTTTGACACTGTATTCTCTGTGGATTTAGCCCTTTCTTAACGTTGGTTTAATGTGATTTTAACACTGACCTGAATGTGAACAGGGCCAGGTTTTTCTTTTATGCATCTTTCTTAGATTCTAGCACATCACATCAGACTTCTGGCAAGGGTTTCTTATACCCACAGGTGTTTTTAAATATGTATATTTATGTAGTATAAAGGAAACTATTTTTTTTGTTCCTAATGTATTATTTCCTGCTGGTCTTGACACATACCATTCAACATATGCCTTACAAGGGACTGCAGGGTAAAAAAAAAAAAAATACCCACAATAGATAAGGGCTGTTTTCTCCAATGGATGATGGGAAAATGATTGGGTGTGCAGAGGGCAATTCCTTGTCCCCTTGAAATCTGAAGCCCAGAAAGATGGAGCTTTTGTGTGTCTGTTTTAAAAGGACTGAAATTCATTTACACATCAATGTCAGCTCCTGCTAAAGAAAGCCAACATTGTTGATGTTATGCTTGTCAAATGCAAATAATTTGTTTTCAAGGGGAGACAAGTACAAAGCTTCTTGTCCACTAAACAGAACACATTAAATATGACCCTTTCTCTGGGCACATGTACACTAGCACAAGAAAGCACAGGAGATATATAATTAATATTAGCTAACACACAGTAAGGTTAATTGTTGCTTCTCTGAATACTTAATCTGCAAGCAGTTGATAAATCCCACAATGAATAAAAGCAGCTCGTATTTAGGTCAGACAAAGTCATTGCTGTTTTTTAATTTAAACTGTGCACTAGATTAAAACACAAGAGTATTGCAGGAGGACGATTCAGAAGCAGTAGCAATAGGCTGTCATTTGGCGTAAAAAGTTTCCCCAGCACACCCTAGGGACATGTTAATCAAAGCTTTTTAATGGATTCAGTCTGATCTGTGACAGGCTTTGTTCCAGAGATGGCATTTGCAGGATAGAGCAGCAAGTTATCAATAAGACACAGTAATTGCTGGGAGTGATTGAGCCTTGTTCCTTAGGCTTCATACCATTCACTCCTTTTTATTATCAGTCAAGGCCAGAGATGTCTTGCAATAAGCAGTCAAGTGATGGCTTGTTTCTTTCTTTAATCCTAAACCATATAATGAAAGAAAATGAAGAAACATGAAAATATGCATTAATTTAAAAAGGTATAAAACTAATTTCTGTTTTCCCCCTGCTATGTTTTATATTATTTTTGCCAGGATTTTGTGGTAATTTTTCAACCTCTATCATGTACTGATAAATCATTCTTAAGCAGTCAAAGCCTTTCACTGCCTGGTTAAAGGCTTCAGTTCATCCATTGACAGTTCTTTATTAAGTTATTCATTATCTCTTGGAAATCAAAGCATTGGCACAATCAGTAATAACTAAGGATAACCCTTATCCCCTACATGGATAGTTAGCCCTGCATCCATTTAGGAAAGAAAACTCCCAACACTGAAATGGAAATTCTTCAGTGCTATTCAAGAAGGTAATAGAAACCTAACATTTTTATATAGTGAAGGGTCATAATCCTCCCTTTATAGCACCACAGTCATTCCCATAGCAACACATTATACCTAAACCCACTAGGGATTATGACCTCTCAGTATGAACAAACAGAAGGAAAAGTTGTTTAGAAGAGAAGGAATCTCTTTGATTAGTAAAAGGCAACGCCAACATACTGTGTGCACACATAAGACAGACACATAGACAGCAGCTAAGTTGAATTTTGTTTTAAGTATGAATGGACAATTAAATGATTGTTAAAATCAGATTTGTTGGTTTCAATGAGGGTTCGTTTTTTGCAGTAACAGAACAAACTGTAATAGATTTTGCTCACTGATTTACTTTTTTCTGAATTACGTTTGTTGGAAATCAGGTTAAGGTTTATTTATTCTAATAACCTTATTCTTGACAAAGCCTGGTGATATTAACAGGTGAAAGCTACCACCCAAAGGAAAACAGAAGTGGGGAGTAAGGACTGGTTCTGTCTTGTTTTGACTGTCCATTAAACAATCAATTATTGTCATAATTGCAGATGATCAGAATATGTAGTTTTGTGGCTGTCTGGTGAAAGGAATGGTTTTGTTGAAACTTTCTTGAAGTATATTTCATAAATAACAAGAAAAAAAGAGATTCAGTGTTTCACTACTTTGAAATATTTAATGTGCTTGATTGTCTTGTTGTACTTCTAATGTTTGCATATCTCCTTTTTATTTGGAACCTGAATGGATTATTTCACACTTTTTATTGAAAAACTGACTTTTTTAAAATTCAACTTTAAACTGTTGGGGAGTGTCACAGAGTTTCTAACAAAGAAACAAATGTAGTAGCCTCCCTGCCCATTAATAATGTTTTTACTTCACATGGAAAATATTTGGTATGTATTTGTGAAATATTCTGAAATTTTCAGTTTGAAAACACTAGAAATACCAATATTATGTTCTTCTCTCTGTTAGTTGTGTCTGTAAAATTTAAAAATCTCTTTGAAATATTTAGAGACTGACAAGTTCATACATGCTAATAATATAAAAATTTACATAATATTAATTTTCCTTCATCTTTAAAACTTCTCAGTTTTCATATAGTATTGTTATAGATAGCTCCAATTACTTCATAAGCAAAGCAAGACACTCTCTCTCAAATGCAGGAGCAATCTGTATTATATTCTGCCCTATCACAATGTGTTCACGATTCTTAGTTTTAAAGAAGTGAACAGTTCATGAGCTATTCTGCTTCCATCACATAAAAACAGAAGCATTTCCACTGAGAGCAAGCACTGTCCTGATGATATGTATTAAGTTGTCATTTTCTGCTCTCTCTTTAAGCTGCAGTCCATGTAGGAGGCATCTGGGCAAGAGAGGTCATGATGTATTAGCTATATTATACTAGGACACTTGGAATATAACTTACGACCAGTCCATGTACCTTCTGCTTTGCTTTATGAGGTTATAACATAAGGCAAACAATGACATCTTGTTTTAACCTACATCTTCAAAAGGAGAATTTATTTTTTAAAGTGTTTGTTTAGGGTTTTTGTTCTGTAAGTATCTAAAGTACTCTGAAATTTATTTTTTGTAAAAATATTGAGTTTTCAATGCACATCTAGACTTGGTAGGAAATATTTATGTGCTATTTGCCTGGGTTTGGGGTTTTCTTAAACAGATAATTAAATGCAAGGAAGTATTTTCTAGATCTGTGATTGTGTTTATAAAAGGAATAAGTATTTAGCTACTATTGCTTAAAAGGTTGTTGACAAAACTAAGAAAGGTTATTCTTTTTTCATAATCCACTACAAAGCAAATTCACTGTTAATTTGCTTTTGACATTGTCCTGTTAACAAAAGATGGGGACTTTGATGAAATCATTGTCCTAAGAACTATAGAAATATAGCAATACAGAAAGACTATGATCATTGCAGTAAAGATTGACAAGCTGGTTTAGATACATTATCAATTCTTCTTAAATTCTATGCTATAATGGTCTCAAACCATACTTCAGATTTGGAATATCAATGTGAAATTGTTATTGGAATGACTGTTGAATTCAATGCAATACACACGTGCACCCTCCTTGCTTGCCCTGAAAAAGGAGGAGTTGGAGAAAAGGATTTATTATTGATATACATTGTTGACATTATTATTATTTATTAATTTATATTGATGTGGAAATGTTCCATAGAGAAAGACTTTCATGAAGTGAAAGTTTCTAGTGCTTCTTATGCATGTTGTTAGATCCTGCATCCTAGAATAAAAACATGACAAGGAAAGCATCCCAAGGGCCAGGCCTTTATTTGATCAAGAGTGTCAAGCTGTCTCAAGTTCCTCTGAGACCATAGCTCCTCAGGAGGCCTGGATACATTTTGAACTTTTAAAAGTCTCTTCTAAACTTAACAATTCTAATAACCAAATTCAGGCACATTGTCATGATAACACTTCCTTTACATCAGTAAGTCTAAGATGAATTTTCCATCAAATACTCTGACAAGGAAGAAAACGTTTTCACAAGATGAATGTCAGGAGGACTGTTTCTAATCTAACAGACTGTGATGCAATTCCAGAACATCCCTGATCATTTCAGTGATGCTCACTTTAGATTTAACAGATGTGACAGAGACAAATTTAGCCCAAGATTTTTATCACAAACTAATCAAATTAACTTCTTATACAGCACATGCAGATATTCAAGGGGAGACAACATGGGTGTGGGAGGGAGAAGTTAATATAAGATGCCAAAGTACAAGGTGATTTTCTGCGATGACACAATACACATGTTCAGCTCTCCCTCTCATCTTCTGATCTCCTCCCTCCCATCTCCCAGTCAAGCCCAAAACATTTATATTTGGTATCTTTGATCCTTGTCCTGCCTTCAAATCCTTAAGTGCCAAGGTATGTATCTCTACAGACATTTATTTTGGTGAAATACTGCAGAGGAGAAGGCAAGCATGCCTTTGAATTTTCTTGCAGAACAGAAGTTTATAGCTTTAGTATTATCAACCAAAACCTTCCTAACTCTATTTTCAGCCACAAAATAGAACTTCAAAATTTAATTTTACCTATTTATGGGCAGGACAAACAATTTTTTATAGCCTCTATTTTTTCCCTCACTTGTTTTTAATGGAGATGACAACCAGACCTTTTTGAAAAGGTCTGTGAGTCACACAATTTTTCTGCAGAACTGAAATTTTAAAGCAAAGAAAGGTATCTGGAAAAGAATAGGACTATGTAAAACAAGAAAATTGGACTAATAGACTTCTGACCAAAAAACATTAGTACAGAGATATTCTAGCAAATGTACATTACATGTCCAGACCTTGCTGGGACTCAACCTTTCATATCGAAATAACTTCAGCGACAGCTGATTTTACTCAGTCCTGGAAAAGGTGATCTGAGCACCTTTTATGCATGGTGAGATGTTTATGCTGGCTGTTGTAAGAACTACAGAGGGAAACCACTCTATGTGGTTTAGCAATGTAGTCCCATAAAAGACGTATGAAGTGTGATGCCTCAGGAATTTAGGAGAAACCATTGCAAAGAGGCAGGGTGACAGGATGTCGGTGTAAAATTTTGACTGAAAAAGAACAATGAAGTCTGTCTAAAATACAGTGGTTTATTGCTCTGTTACAGCTATAAAAACTTAAGTTTCTATTAGTTCCACATAACATTTGAACACTATGTATTTACAAATGTATTGTAAATACTCCTGGTTCCCAAGACAGAAAAGCTTGCACTTTCCTTTTTGCTGTTAAGTAGCTGAAGAGTGGAGAGCCAGATACTGTCAGCTTTCAAGATACTTCAGTATCTACTTAGAAAAAACCTACAGTATAAATAATATAGTGCACAATTTTGCTACTCACATAAATTTGGCAGTAAATCCCAAAATCCCCAGTGATCAGTGCAGAAGTTTAAAAAACAGTTGGGTTTTCAGTTTTGTGGGTTTGGTTTTGGGTTTTTTTGGTGGTGGTGGTGGTAGTGGGACAGCAACTGGCTTGCCTAGGATCAGGCAAGGTAACTGTTCTAGTACGAGGACACTAGAGCATCCTTCTCTGTCTGCAGAAAACCAGAAGAAAAGAAATTCATTATAAGTCCATACAAATTTACCAAGGAGACTTTATCCTCTCCTGTTTTTCTCCACGTGATGCTGTGAGTTACTTGTATAGTCTACAGCTCCTGAAGTCACAACTGAGCATAGATGAAGCATCAGTGTTCACAGATTTATGTTATAAGGAGCACAGATGCTGAAAGGAAAAAGAGAATGAAGCTGAGAAACAAAAGAGATTTAGTACAGGAATAGTGCATGCTATCAAGAGCAAAATGTTAGTAAACCTGAAAGTTTGACTGCCTGCAAATATTTGAAATGGATTTTCTAATAAAACTGGGGTTGACATAAATTTATTTCCTTTCTAATTTTTCATCTGAGATAAGATCATGACTGCTGGGGGAGGCAGTGCTATCCCTGCCATGCTACAAAAAAACCCAGCTTATAGTACATATATTTACAAGTCTTCTAAATTCTACCAGTTTTTAAGCCAAAGGAAAAAATTATTTTATGTCAAAAGTGATTTTATGAGATCTAATCATGTGGTATGGATGATTTTCTTTTAGAAAGTAACTAATTACAAGCATTGAAACATATTAAGTCATTGAGACATCCTACTCTACATTCTAATTTGATGCAGTGTTGGATTTGAAAATGTAATCATGCAAGGAGATGGCATGACTGCAATAAGACATGAGATTTAGAATGTTGTTCTAAAGAGCAAAAGCAGAAGAAAAAGAAGAGAAAGTCTAACACATAGGTGTGAGATAGGCTAAAAACTTAAAATAATTATAAAATAATAAAAGGCTATTACTGCAATTTTATTCATACAAGTTTTTAATCAGGATGTGACTTCTTATCTCGATGTTTTCCATCAGCTTAAAGGAAGGATCATAGGACCCTTAAGGTTGGAAATGATCTCTAAGACCACCTTGTCTAACCATTGACCTAGCACTGCCATGTTTATCACTAAATCATGTCCCACATGCTTTTTTTAACATTTCCATTCTTTTTTTTTTCCATCACACCCCCAGGCAGGCTGTTCCAATGCCCCACCAGCATTTTAGTGGAGAATTCTTCCCTAATATCCAACCTAATACTCCCCTAGCACAACTTGCACCTGTGGCCTCCTGTCCTGTCACTGGTTGCCTGGGAGAAGAGACCAAACCCCAGCTTGCCACACTCTCCTTTCTGGGAGTTGCAGAGAATGATAAGGCCACCCCTGAACCTCCTTTTCTCCAGGCTAAACACCCCCAAGCTCCCTCAGCCCCTCTTCATGGGACAGACCCTTCCCCAGTGTCAGTGCTCCTCTCTGGATTTGCTCCAGTGCCTCAATGTCTTTCTTGTAGTGAAGAGCCAAGAACTGTACACAGCACTCAAGGTGTGCCCGGTACAGGGGGACAGGCACTGCCCTGGACCTGCTGGACGCTATTGCTGATACAGGCCAAGGTATCATTGGTCTTCCTGGCCACCTGGGCCACCTGGTGGCCACCTTCATGTTCAGGGGCTACCAGCACCCCGAGATCCTTTTCTGCCAGGCAGCTTGCCAGCGACTCTGCCCCGTCCAATAGCACTGCCTGATGTTGCTGTCACCAAAGAAAAGGACCTGAAAACTTACCTCATTATTTGCCTTCCTCATCCAGTTGGCCTCAGCCCACTGATACAGCATGTCCAGACCTCTCTGCAGAGCCTTCCTGCCCTCCAGCAGACCAACATTCCTGCCCACCTCAGAGTCCCTTGCAAACTGAGTGGTCATTCCAACCCTTCATCCAGATCGTGAATAAAGATATTCAACAGGGCTGCTTGTCTTCCGTACTGAGCCCTGTTGAGCACTTTGGAAAACTTGTGACCAGACACCACCTGGATGTAACTCCATTCTCCACCATGTACCATCCAGGCAGATTTGCACTCAGCATACAGTACACCCTTTCAAGCCATGAGCAGCCAGTTTCTTCAGGAGAATGTGTGGGAAATGGTGTCAGAGGCTTCGCAAAAGCCCAGGCATGCACATCCACTGCTTTTTCCTCACTTGCTAAGTGGGTCATAAACGGAGATTGGTCAAGCAGTCTGTCTTAAACCCATGCTGGCTGGACTGATACCTTGATTGCTTTGCACATGCCACATGACAGCACTCAAATTATCTGCTCCAAGAACTTCCCCAAAATCAAGAGCAGTCTGACAGACCTGCAATGCCCCAGATCCTCCTTCCAAATCTTCTTGTAGATGGACACTATACTGCAGTCAGCCAGCTGTGACATTCCCTGTTGTCCATACTGGCAAATGATTGAAAGTGTTTCTCTTGCTAGCCCCCTCAATACCCATGGGTAGACCCCTTCCAACCCCTTGGACTTGTATCTCCACCTGGATTTCCACCTCAGTCATGGGGGCTTCATTCTGCTTCCCATAACTCTCTTCCAGCTCCGGGGCCTGGGTGCCCAGAGGACAACTCATGTTGCTGTCAAGGACTGAGGCAAAGAAAGCATTGTTACCTTAGCCACAGTGGTATTTCTCTCTGTATCCAGTAAAGGGTAGTGGTTCTCCTTAGCCCTTGTTTAAGTTGCAGATTTTTTTTTTTTAATATTTTACAGCACTAGCCTGTACAAATGTAACAATAAAACCGGTCACTCCTGGGATTTTTGTCATGTGCTATAGAAGGGTACACATTTGACCTACTGAGATATCATTAAGCAAAGCAAGTAATATGTCTGATATTATATTTATTAAAAATGTGAATGAAGCTCAGAAGTATGCTTTTAAATTGATTTGGGAGAACAAAATAGTAAGTATTAAGAAATGCAGACAGTCTGTTTTCTTCAGTGGCTCCCGTGTTTCACTGATCATTTCAGAAGGAAAAAAAAAGACCCTGCATGGAAAGTATTAAAACTTTGGCTGAAAGAAAAATAAGTACGTGCCAGATGATGTAAAATTCTTCCTATTTATTTCAAGTGTTAACAAATTTTAATGGTTAATGTTCCATTACAATGAATTTTCTAGTCAAATGACATTCATGTCAATGCCAAGCAAATCTTAAGATTCAGACTTCTACTGTGGTGAAAGTTCTTTGGTCCAAATAAATATTGCATTTCATTATTCTACAAAACAATCATTACCCTGAGGTGCTAAAAGAGAAGACATTCATCATAAACAGCATTTTCTGTCTTCTTGCATTCGGTTCAAATTCTCAGGATGTAAAAGTTAAACTCCTCTGGTGGGAACATCTTTTAAATGTTAAGGTCCAATATTGTTTCTTCTTTAAGTTTGTTATTTTCCTTATTGTCTTTTATAGTCACCCCCTTACATTTATTTATAAATATTTGAATTCTTTTCCCCTATTATTTCTAAACCATATTCCATTGAAATTTCTGATTGTATTTGTTCTACTGAGGCACTGTGTGCAGCAAAAGCGGTGAAGAATTTTCTTGGCCCTGGTATTTTATAAATGTAAAAAGGCCATGATGGAAGAGCTAGAGACTGAATTCAACTGCCTTTGCACAGAAAGACATTTGTCATACAGCTTCTTCACACTCAGATGTATCTTAGAGTGTGGTCTGGCACTGCTCCTCAAATCACAGTTAGCATGAGCTGGTTCCACCTACAGAGAAGATTGTTCCTCCATGTCACATCATCCTGCGCCATTGCCGACACCTTCAAACGGCACTTCAGGGGAAACTCAGATGCCTTGAATGGTCTGAGACCACCTAGCAGTGAGCAAAGGAGAGTCTGTGCCTCCACGCTCCTTTCCTAGTCATGAACTTAACCTCTCACTGCTGCTACCTCCAGAGTCCTCATCCTATCCTGAGCTGACCAGGCAGAAAATAGGCCACATAAAAGAAGTGAATAACTTCTGTACTTTGTTCTACATTACTTCTAAAATATCTGTCTACCTCACACTAATTCAAAAATGAGAATCCACATTGAGAAAAGAATTGAAAAACAGCTTGAAATAAAAATCTAAGATACTTTCTATAATGAAAGTACTGCTGAGTGTCTGCCTCTTAATGATTTCCATCTACGCATTCAGGATTTGAAAATATAAAACTGTCATACAACCCCCTAGATATAAGTTTAAATACAACTCCAAACAGACCTCTGCTCCTCTATCCCATTTATGTTTATCTCTATCACTCCTTCATCCAGCTGCATCTTGTTAATGATAAAACAGAAAGGCTTTGAAAGGATTTTCAAATCATTAATTTAAATGTTAGCACCTTAAGATTGAGTTCTTGTAGTCAGGGTAAGCACTAAATTTGCTTGGGTTTTTTAGCTGGAGACTTACTAGCTAGTGACAGAAAGATCTCTTTCATCTGTAAAAATGTAATACAATCTGTAGAGTTGATGCGTGGATTGGAAGGGCACTCCCAGAACCTCCTCCGGTTCTGGGAAAACAAATATTAAACCAAATATATAGCTGGTTCAAAGCTCCGTGTAGGACTGTGTTGGTAAAGTTTTACTAGTTCTTTGTTCTGTTAGTCCTTAGGTCTCCTTGCTGGGATGGTTCTGTGTCCAGAGTCATTATTCTGAATTATCAGGGCAGTCATTGTGATGGTTAGTATCCAAATGAGTATAACCACATGATGTGAACTATATTACATGTTTCCTCCAAGGCACTAGCATCCATGTAAGAATGCCAAATCTTTGCAAAAGGCTTTCAAAAATCAATACATTTGCAATCTGTATTAAGAGACAAGAAAACAGATGACGATAAAATTACCAGGTAGTACACCTACGCACACACAGCACATAAGTCTAGCTAGACTTATAGGTACCCTTAAACTCAAAATAAATTTAGGAGTGCTTTTGCCTGAAGAAAACAGGAACTTCTCACAGATGGTATGCATTATTTTCCAGGCTACACCATGCCTATACCCAGCAGCTCTAACCAAAGAGAATAAAAAAGGAAACTCATCTTTTTTATTTGATAATAACTCATAATGGTCATGGTCATATTTTGTAAATAAGAATATAAATTTGAAAAAATTTCAAAACTTTTGACAGTGTTCTTCATACAGCATAACATTCATGATACATAAAGAAAAAAATGGAAAAGATATTTTACTGAATGGAAATATGCTTGTTCAAATAAATTTTTATTTTGGTGACAGGTATACGAGCATTTGTTATAGCACCTAGAATTTAGTGAAGATCTGAGGCACTCTTACTCTGTTCTTTGCAGCTCAGGGACAAGCATTTGCATATAGGTGAGCGGAAGTAAAATTCTGTGTAAGACAACTGCCATTTCTCTGAGTGTCCAGGCATTGAATGGCCTAAGATTGAACAGAAGGTAGTTTGCATTCGCACTGTGAGTACATATAAATAAATACTGTCTTTTTTTTCCTTTTCCCAAAGACACTTGTAATTGTGTAACTCTACTGAAACTGTTTGTTACTACCTTACATGCGCAAAATCCCAGTGAACAGAGTGAGATATCTGAATAAAGTATACTCTAAGTGCTTGATTGTAAGCATCAGTAACTACATCATAGATAATCAGAAATCCCAGTACTCTAACTGGTCTGAGGTTTTAGTTTCAGGGTGATTTAATTCCGTGATTGTTTAATACACAGATTTGCCTGAAACCTTCTGTGAGAAAGGTTTGAAGAACATTCACCGGCTTTCCCAAATACCTCGTTTTAGGATTAACCTCCTCAGGCTCTCCATCTGACTGGCTGAGAGTCAGACTCTATATAGGAACAGTATGGAACAAGAGACTCTGTTGAGTTTCTCTCAGCTATGCTGAGCAGGAGCTAATTTCTCTCCTTTGAAGACAAGCAGCTAGTCTCAACTACATCAAACAAAGATTAGAAGAACCTGTGTGACATCCTCTGTTTCTCATTTACAAAAGTTAGGTAATCATCATGATTATTTATTTTACTGGTTTTTGAAAACACTTAAGGCATACCAGAAGGAAAAAGTTATGGAAATGTGTATTACTGCCATGCATCATGATCTGAGGTTTAAATTAGTATCTCTAACTTGCAGCAGAAGCATAATTGCTAACTGCTTAATAATTTATTTCATATAATACTTTCCTATTTCCCTCTAATCTGTCCTCTTCTCTTGATTGTCTGTTTTCTTCATTTCTTAAGCTAAAGTTAAAATGTCTGGTACACCTGGCTCAGAAATGTTCTTCCTCTTACTTCTTCCCCTGAAAATTTCTCCAAAATCATGACTTCTTCTTCTTCTTTTTGCAGAGACACTTATTTCCAAAGCTCAAGGAAAATGGTCAACTATGACAATGCAGGGTATCATTATCTAGAATCTGAAAGACACCTGAATAATGTGACTAAACTGAGCAAAGAATGAGCAAAGGTATGAAAATTTTTCTTCATGGGAAATAGATTACGTAGGTCTCCACCCTGACAAAGGTGGCAAAGGGGGCCATGAGGCCAGAAAAATGGTAGAGATTCATTAAAGCTCTGTGGCATAAAGAAACTGAATAGGAAATTAGTAGTTTCTGTTTCTTGTAATTGAGAATTTGACCTAATAATAAAATAGAAATTAAAGAAAAACACCAGATTCAAAACAAACTCAAAGAAGTGCTTTTCACACAATTATAATTATGCTCTGAAACTGCTCTCCTCAGGTGACAGTTGGCTGTGTCTCAAAAAACACTCGATCAAATTAATATTTTAAAAAATTTTTTTCTTAGATCATCACCAGGATTCAGCTGGGTTTTTGAAGGCTGTTATCATCTCTGGGCAGAAAGTCAGTCTCAAATATTTCTATAAAGTCACAGCTGGACAAGAGAAGTACTGAAGTTGAAAGGTAACTTTTCACTTTTGTCATCACAGTTTTGTATGGTAAGACAGTTTTAGTGAAACTGCATTGAGTTAATTTGATTGTCAATACTTTTGTATCTGAAGAAGCAGGGAAAGAGAAATTCTGGAATTCCAACATCCTTCTTTGACTAGATTTTGTCACCCCATGTAAAAATTAAAGGATTGATATCTTGAGGCCAGTTCCTATGACTTTCTAATTAACAGGCAGACTCACAGACAGAAACAAACCTAATGAAAAAATTAAAATTAATATTTGTAAAATATCAGCTGACTGAAAATCGATGCAGCCTGTAAAGGTCAAGCCTATCCAGTGACATGTGCCTAGTAAGGCATGGGTGCAACCTGCACAGACTAATGGAGTATTTCCTAAACAGCATTCTTGCCATTCACTGGAAGATAAGAAAGGAATTAGACTTTATCTCCAACAGATATCTTAGTACCTGACAGTTTTAGGGACAGTAATTTCTTGCGTTTTTCTGCTTACATCTGTTTGATCAAAAGTGATGGCAGTGATTTGTGGATTTATGGATGAGCGAGGTAGGAAGCATCCTGAGATTTAACTCATGCAGTACCTATGACAACTCCCCCAACATCTTTCCTTCCCTTCCTCATTCATCCTGGGTTTTAGGGTCATCTGTTCTTTAGGTAAAATGAGTGGTTTTGTATAAGATTAACAGATTTTCAAGCACAGCAAACCTTTGTTCTATGAAAGTGAGAGCAATACCATTAAAAATGTCTAGACACAACCAGAACACCCCAAGAGATGTTTGACCTCCTCATCCAAAAACCCTTTCCAGTTCCTCAAGCACTTTTCAGAATCATCTTATGGGTGGTGCTGTGGAAGATGGCCAAACTGTTGTAACTTAAAATAGGAAGAAACTTTTGAGCACAGCTGCGTACAGCTCTTCTTTGTATTGACTACAAACTAAGTGAAAAAAACATTTCTGAGACTCTGTGTGTTGTTACTACTTTCCTAGGAATTTATTCTTTGTAATTTGGAATTGAATCTTCTTCATTAAATGGTATCAAATCGCTTCTCTTCCTAATTATTTGTTGCCATTCCAAACACAAGAAAGCTTATGAAATTAGCGCACAACTATTAGTGAAGGAATTCAATTGTGAACCCAACCCAGATATCTTTTTTTAAATAACTGCGGTTCTTGCCCATTCATTGCACGCATATATTTCCTTTTCTCTGATATTTTTTAGTTTGTTAGTTTTTTATTCCTTCCTGCTTACCATTAAAATATTTTTTTTGTGAATTCCAGAGGTGTCAAAAGCTTTTAATCCCATTCTTCTAATTCCACTGTGAAAGAGTAGAGAGACTCTGTCTTGCACAGTGGAATAGACCTCAAACCCTCACAGGACTCTTAGGTTATATTTGGTAATAAATGCTCCAGTCACTAGAGTTGCTCTGGCAAAATTGTTTATTTCTTGTGGAGAAAAAGGGGATAAAATAGGTCCAAGTATATTTCCCTGTGCAATTTTTTTTTCTTTAGCAACAAGAAAATGAAAAGCATTATGCTTCAGTCTTTGGACATTGGCCTTGGATTCTTTTGTCTCTCTGCTATTTCAATGAAATAAAAAAGGAAGTGAGAGACAAAGATGACAAAAACTGAATGCCCAAATCTTTGGGGTATCTTTTCACTAACTCTAAACATTAGGTTGAAAAACTAGTAAACTTTTTAACCTAAAGGTCAAGAGATTACCTTTCTGAATTTAAACACCTAATTTTCATTGCATGAAGAAAATGTGGACAAAAATATACAGTGCACTCCCAACAATTACATACTTCTAGCAGAATATTTTTTTATCTTAAATTAATAACAAGAGAAAACAAATCTAAATTCTGTCAAAGCACACAGGTGTAAGGAATTCTCCATTTCAGCTAATTAATGTAGAAAAATAGGTCCTTCTAGGGTGCTACTCGTCTTGACCTAGAGTGGGCATCTAAAATATCTGCTTTTAGGGTGCGGTGTATCTAATCTGTTACTCTCAGCTGACAGTATGAGAGCATAGAGTTAGACAAACGTGTGATGTAGGTTTCTAAAGGTGAGGGTTATACCCAGAGTCATGCAAAAATGTTACAAAAGTAAAGTATCAGCACTGGTAGACACCATGGAACTTAGCAAATTCTCAGCGCATAATAAACCACACTGAACTGCTGGAAATACTGCATGGCGCTTTAAAGACATAAAGTGATAAAATCATTGTTTTCTGAATATGAGAGAAAAAATGGAGTTGTTTGCATTTTTTTCTTTCTCTCATTCCTGTGCAAGGTTCTCTAGAGTTGAAAGTGTTTTGATATCTCTCCAACCTAGCCAGAAACACANTATTGTTATCCTTATGAGTTTAGTGAACACCACAGAACAGAGGTACCTAGTAGGCTGATACAGGAGCTTTGTGAGTTTTGCTGACTTCTGGCTGCCTAAATTATAAAGTCTCTGGTACAAGGAGTACTTTTTTAGATCTGCATTTCTACATACACTAGCACAGCACAGCCCTGATTTTTGTCTTTGCTTGGCTACACTGCCAAGAGTATATATTACAAGAGTAATAATAATACTAATAGTAATAATGATTAGTCGTATGATGTCTTATGCAGTCTCATTCATACTATGCAAACGAGTTAATATAGAAATTTATGTTAAGAGAAAGAGATTGGTTTGACATTCAGTAAAGCAAGAAGTTTTGAATAACATAGATGTAGGGCTGTCATGAACAGGCAAAACATTGTGATAATTGTTATAATTAGCTAACTTTGTTTGAAACAAGCTGGCCTTAAAATAATGAATTGTTAGTACAGAGAGTCATTGTGATACCAGCTATAAATACCAAATGTAACTTAAATGCAGCAGCCTTAAAATGGTCCTGTCAAGTACATTTTAATGAGGTAATATGCTTAAAAATGCCCTTGATTCTCATCATGTTTCTACATGTAACCTGTGAAATAGCAGTTTATCTAATTTGAGATACTGTCTGTATTAGTAGTTACCAATTTGAACATAAAATAAGATGAAACTAATCTTACATTTTCAGTGTTCTTTAGCTGTTGTGTAATTGTTGTGGAAAACGCAGGCAGATCCTTTTGTTGTTGACATCAGAAGTGGGGGTCACCCTGGGCCCGCTGAGTATTCTGAGCTCAAGCAAAAATTGATTTCCTTTTTTTAAAAAGCAGCTGGCATTACAATGAGTAGCTTTCTTTCGATTTTTCTTTTCCACTGAAGCATTCAGTGAATGCAGCAGGCATAATAGGCTGAAGTAAACAGTGTCAGGTTCTGTTATATCAAGAGCTCTTTTAAACTAAGTAGACAAGCTATCATCAGTGCCTGAAACCCTGTAAATGGCAGCAGAGACTGAAAATGAGTTTGTTTCCTGACAAGTGTTTTGACGACATTTTGAAGAATAGGAGATGCTTTGCTAATTACTGTGGCTGCCACATGTTCAGTCATGATACTGTTTCATTAATGAGCAAATATAAACAGCCTGTGTAAGGAAGTAATAGAATTAGGGATTCAATGAAATACATGCCATCAACTCAGACTATCATAAACAAGAAAAATATAGACATACCCCCTTTCATTTTTCCTGTTTTATTCATTGACGGAGCCAGCACATCTCTCAAATGCTTTGGTAAAGCAAGAGCTATCTCTGGCAGGGCAAGCTAGGAACAAGTACAGAAAGGATAGAGGTGATTTTTATGTCAATAAATTCACAAGTTTGGGGTAAATATCTTTTGATAGGAGTGCAAATTAAAAAGAAAAGCAGTATTTATAGCAAGAGGTGAAATCTGACTTTCTGCATGTGGTCTAGCTTCAGTGTTGGTGAGACATTACATTAGAAGACCTGCAAAACCACAGGCAATTGTGATTAGACACGTTGCAACAAGAGACTCTTAATAATGCATGACAACTGGAAAACAGGGCTTCAGCTGACCACTGTCTTTTCTCCAGTGGGCTTAAACAAGGGAAGGTTTTGGCTAGATTCAGAGTTGGCTCCAAGTAGTGGAACTATTTTCATTCATTGAGAAAAATACTTGAAAAAATAAAAACAAAACACACACACACAATAGTTATATATATTATTTATTTATTTAAAAAAAAAAAAGCCTTTAAGCTGTCAGGTTGCCAAGAACTAGATCTTAGTGAATGCTGCCTGTTCCCACTGTAGAACACAGTCTTCTTGCATTACTGATCTTTGGAAATCAAAACCGAGTATGTCTTTTGTGTCATGTATCTGTTCTTTTATGACACATAATAAGGGGGCATGTTGGGACCTTCCTTTTTGCAGCTGGCAGGGGGGAAAGGAGCTGTCTCTGTTTTGTAAAATTCCTGGAATTTTGTTTACATATAGTCCCTAGCAGTGTTTATGTACAGGGCATATTCAAAGCCTATGTTCTCCTTTGAGAGAGAATATTCTTGAAACTTCTCTGGTATCCTGCAATTGTCAGTTCCAGCCCCCTGCCTTGCTCTTCCTCACTTACTTACCTTCCAAAGCACACATGCTACTTGTGAAGCTAGAACAATTCATGATAAAAAATCCATTTGGAAAAAATGTATTTAAAAAAAACCCAGCATTAATTTAAAATGTTATTGATTTTCAATATAGAAAAGTGTATATTTATTTTTATGTACTTTGATCCTTTTGAAACATTTGTAATAGCATGAACAATAAGACAGTGTGATTGAATGATAGTCAGAAATAGTTCAGGAGAAGACATTAGCTGAATATTGTGTAAATGGTTTAGAATGGGGAAAACATGTTAAGATACTAAGATGAAAATATCAAAGTCATAAAGTGGCTGGTAAAGCAAACAGACTTCCAGAGAGCTTAAACACTGTAAATCAGATCAAACTGAGCACTAGATATAAAATTGGATATAAGATGGGGTGGAAATATACTGGAATTGCATACATCAAAAGCCCCATCTCAGTATAAAATTAGGTAAGGGTCTTTTTAATGATTTTTTTTCAGTCCTGTCTTCCAAAGCTTTGTTAAATTATTGTTTGTTACTACATAGAGTCAGCAAAAACCATAACCAGTGTAATGGGTTAAAATTCAACAACCAGGCGGAAACACCAAAATGTGTAGTGGTTATCACATTCGCCTAATTTTCATTTTAGTGGAATAGGATTAAAAGAAAAACAAAACAGGTTCAATTTAAAAATAGAAACAGTTAGATTTATTAACATACAGTAAAGGTAAACAAACAAAAACCAACTACGAAACCCTC
>WBMY01005813.1:19225-55767 GCA_013397315.1 Donacobius atricapilla
GCCCGAGCCCCTCCCGCCTCGGGCCTATGTCCCGAGGGGAAAAAAAAATAGGGCAAAGAAGAAAATTCTACCCCTGAAACGTGCTGGCTGCACTGGTGGGGGCTGATGCAGAGCAGACATGAGGCTGCTTCGGTGGTGAGATGGGTTCTTGAGGGGAAGCAGGGACATGCAGGAGCCTCTGGATGCAGCAGACACCGGAGTGAGCACACAGGGTGAGACAAGAGCTGATTTACCCGCTGAGACACTGGGCTGTATTTCCCGAGCCTCAGACGTGCTGGGAGCAGAACAGGCTCTTGGTGATTCCTGTTGGGTCTGGGGACATGCTGAAACCCAGAATGGGGACAGGAGCAAAGGCTGGAGCACAGGTCCCGCAGCAATCCCCTGGTGGGAGCAGGAACAGTCGCATCCTGGCTGTTTGCTCCATGCCGGATGTCTGGGGAAGGAAATAAATAATACAGAAACCACCCATGGCTGATAACTGCGGGTGATTGAAGTGCAGCGTGAGTGGCCTACGAAGAATGTCAAGGCTGTTTGTGGGAAGCTGAGAGAGTTGGAAACGCTCTCCGGCTGCCCTGGAGTTTCAGGAGAGGGACAGAACCACAGGCTTTCCCCTGCCCTGATGTACCCCGGTGCAGCTCCCTCCTGCCCTCCGGTGCCATGGGGGCCCTGGCACATCTCTGGGGCAGGATTTGCCCCGCACATGTTGCTTGCAGACCTCAACCAAACAATTTAGACACTCGAGGCAGGAGAGCTGGGGCGATGCCCAGGCTGTGTCGTGGAGTAGATGAGAAGATCAAGACACTCTCACCGCTGATAAATCCCCCCTCCTCATCACAGCCTCTAGCAGGCCTGGCTGTGATGGGGTCGGGCCCGCGGGGACACAGATGTGACAGTGCGGGGCTCCAAGGACACAGCGCGGACCCCCCCGCGCCGGAGCAGTGCCGGCGGCCGCCGCAGGACTTGGTCTCACGGGGGCCCGGGGCCGGCCCAGCCCGGGGGTGTCGCGGGCGGAACNGGCCCGGACCCTTCCCCTGGGGGCTGCAGAGCTCGGCCCGGACCCTTCCCCGGCCCCCGGGGGATCCGGTCCTGCTGCTCTCACCGCCTCGCGAACAGCGCTCGGGTCACACAGAGCCGAAACCACCGTCAAAGGATGCAAGGGAGGGGACAGACTGCGGTCCCAGCGGAAGGTTTCAAGCACACCCGCGGTTCCCGCTGCTCGTCGGGGCCTCGAAGAAGGGGGGGCAGCCGCTCCCGTCCCTCCTGCCCAAGGCTGTGCCCACCCTCGGACCCACCTCTGCGGGGCAGAGCTGGGGGGCTGCACAGCTGGAGCCCTCAGAGCCCCGGGACAGGCAGCCAGAGCCGGGCACAAGCAGAAGAGAAATTAAGCAGTCTGTGATGGAACAGACTGTGTGGCAGGGGAACAGAATGCAGTTGCAGCAGAAACACTCCTCTTGCCTCCAGGAGCTTTTCCAGTTGAAGTATGGATGTACCCCTGCCTCTCAACACCCCAGACCCGGCACAGGCTGCCAGGGTTTTAGAGGACTTGGGGCACCTGTAAGAGGAACAAACACCTTCCTCTGCCTGCAGCACTGGAAGGGAAAAACTCCGGGCCTCCTCCCTAGGCTGGGATGGCATCCCTGGCACAGGGAATCCTGCCCTGCCTGGAGGAGAGCACTTGTGGAGGGCAGGAGAGGATCAGACAGCAGAGGCAGGGATCCCTATTCTTGCGTCCCCATCATTATACACTGGACTGTTGCATCTTGGCCTCCAAAAAAAAAGACAGACTTCTGGCTCACTTTCAAATTAGGTTTTTAATTAAATAAATAACGGCGAGGGGTCTTCAAGGCAGTGTCACTTCACAGTGTAGGGCTGGGGGTAAGGGAGAAAAGAGTCCAGCATTGGGAACGGCTCAAAGTGAATGTGCTTTGTAAGAAGGAAAAAAAAAACCAACCAAAAAACCAGAAAAAAACCTCCTCCCTGTCCCAGCCTTTTTCACCCCTCTCCCTCAAAGTTCTGTGGAAAAAGCGCCGCACTCATATTGAAAGACCCCATGCAACTCTGTAAACAACAACTGAAGGACATAAAGAGATTTCTGCCTCAGCCAGCTCCCCTCTCCTTTCACTAGGGCTTGAAATAAACCAAAAGAAAAAATGGTTCCAGGAAAACTAAGACTGTTCTCAGCCAATGGAGGAGATGCCAAGGCCTGGCCCTCCCTGGGAGGGCTGACTGTGCTCTCACCCTGCCTCCTCTTCTCCCCGCAGCCAAGGAGCCTCCTCTCACCCCGAGAAAAGGGGAATCACAGCCTGGGCAGTTCCACGATGGAGCAGGCACTCGTGTTTGCTTTCTGTTCCCAGCAGCCAGGAGCAACTGGAGGGGAGGCCTCTGCCCACCACATCCGCCTGACAAAGCCACGCCAGGTGAAGGCAGCTGCACATGCCTGGGGCTCAGCACCTCCCAGCACAGTGCTGGGGACCGAAGCAAACCCCTGCTGAAGCACACAAACCACATCTGGGGTTAGGAGATGAGTCAAGGTCTAATCCTGCCATCCCATGGAGCTGTTTGATGCTGTCTCCGTGCTCCTACTGCAGGGCTGGGCACAGCTTCCCAGGGCCAGGTAAAAGGAGGATGCAGGCTCATGGGTTTAGGTTCCTGCCAAATCCACTGGCAGCAGAGCCAAGGGCACAATCACAGCCCCAACGCCTCTACCAAAGCAAGCAAAAACCCTCAACCCCAGCCCCTTCCCAACTGCAGAACACGGCTGGAGGAAAGGACTGTCTGCACCACAGCCTTGCCCAGCAGGTGAGTGGAGAGCATTCCCTGCATGGAAGAAGAGGAATGAGAACACACTGAGCCAGTGGCCAACCCCGGACCTGGAACACACCTAGGAAGTGAAGCAGCTTTGGACTCCAGCACACCCAAGGACAGGCTCCCACAGCTCCACACAGCAGCTGGCACCTCCCTGGACATGGCAGAAAAGACACACTTCCCTCTCAGAACAGCCTGTTTGGTGTCACAGGGAAGGGCAGGAATGCTCAGGGATGGTGTGGAGCAGGAATGCCCAGGGATGCTCTGCTCCCCTGCCTGGGCCTGTGCTAACACCCACATCCCAGCCTTCACACCCTGGGAGCGAAGCAACCTCCTCCCTCTGCTGACAAATTGTTGAGACAAACTGGGAAGTTACAGATGTTTTCACCTACATTTTACCCTCTCACATTGTGGCTCAGTGAAGATCAGGTCATCCCCTGCCAGCAGCAGCACCACAGCTCTGGGCCAGCATCACTCTATGACTCTAGAAACTTCTGTCACTCCCCACAGAAGTTCTCCCTGGTCCAGCACTGCACGGGAAGGTGAGAAGCACTTGAGTGCACACGATGCTGCTCCACACGCAGCACTCCTTTCCAACACCTGAAACTTCAGCCCAAGGGCCAGGCCACGTCCCACCTGCAGCTGGTGGAGAGTCAGGAACACGTGGCTGCTGGAGGGGGAGGCAGCTTGTGCCTGCCTGTCATGACCCATGGCTGCTGGGAGAAGGACAGGGTGGGTGGCTCCTACTGCAACACGCTGCCCGTGGGAGAAGGGCCAAGACTCGTCAGCCTCCCTTGGCATTGCCCGTCTCTGCAGGGAACTGCCCTGCAGCCCTCCCAAGCTCTTGGACCCCCAGACTGCACCCTCACACCATGATGGCGACACAGCCCTCTTCTCCAAGCACCTCTGCCCTCAGACTGTCCCGCTGGGGCCAAGGGACACGTCCCCTGTCCTGAGGCAGGGACTCACTGAGCAGACTGGCATCACCTCTGGTGACACATGGTCAGCGTAGGAGGGGGGGATGGACCTCCCCACTCAGGAAAGCCAGCCACCACTTTGCACGATTGTGTCAGGATACACTGGAGCAGAAAGGTGTTTGGTTTCACTGTAGCCTTGGATCAAGGAGGATGGAAAGACTGATTCCGACCAACAGCTCCAAACTGTCCCTACAGGACAGAGGAAGTTCCAGAATTTCACTCAGTCAGGTCAAAGTCCTTGCTGGGTCTGTGACAAATTTGTGACTGGAGACTCTCACTGTGACAGAGGCTCTGACTGAGCCACAGGTGCTGGGCAAGCCTGATGAGCAGTCAGGAAAGTATTTACATCTCCGATGCCAATGAGACCGAAATCTGTGACCGATAAGGACACTTGCGCAGGGGCCACCACTGCCTCAGGGTCTCTGTCCAAATCCACAGGGCCAGCAATTAAAGGCAACCCCTCGTTAATGTCTGCAGGGAGAGTGAAGTCCATGGTTATTGTCTCACCAGAGTTCTGCAACGTCTCCTGCTTCTCTGCCAGTCCTGGTCCCGCGGGCGGCAAAGCAAAGAGCTCCGGCTCAGAGGGGGTGACAGTGTGGCGTGGGCAGGGCACAGGGACAGCGCCCGAGGACGTCTCCTCCGAGGGGTCAAAGGAGCAGTTTGTCTCCGAGGGGGTGCTGCACTCGTAGCCCTGCCCCGACTCGCTGATGCTGCCCAGGCTGCAGGCTGTGCTCTCCACACTCAGGGGCTCTGCTCAGGTGGGCACAGCCAGGGGAGAAGAGAGAGGGGGACAGCAAGGGAGAGAAAGCCACAGTGAGTCCACAACGCCCAAACACCCCGGTCAGTCCCACCTAACCCCAATAGTATTTGTTTGATGGCACAAGTGTTTCTTTATTACAGCAGCCAAGATCTCCCCACCAGCGCGTACCGAGGGAAGGCAAGATGCCGACAGCAGATGGGAGGCCATCAGTGTTTCTATGGAAATTAAAGGAAACCTCACAGACACACTGCAAGATAAGCCAAACCCTAAATCCAATCCCCTCGTGCCAACAACCCCTGGGAGCTGCCCACACAAAGCTTTCATCTGTGGTAGGACAGTGAGGGAACGAACCCATGTTGGGCTCCCTGCAGATTTTCTCACAGCCAGCTCTGGTTGAAAGCAGCTTGCACCTGACTTCTGGGACCTTAAGCCAGCCTTTGGAGGAGCTGCCTGTGTCAGTGCCTTGGAAGCAACTCACTCAGGGGCCCAGTGAATAATCCTTTTGTTTTGGGAATGATCTAGGCCACCCCTCCAAGCCCAACACAGGAACAACTGCTTTATAGTCACCCTGGTCAATGCAGAGCCAGGCATGACTCCTGCTGACACCAAAACTCCATGGCAGACAGACAAAAAGGAATTACCTGTGCTCTCAATTGCTATCTGATCTTGACCAAAGTGGGCATCCAGGCAGCCAGTTGCAGAGGGAATTGGTGGGGGGCTTCGAGAACGATTCGTGTTTTCCACTTCAACCCCATCCAGGTCATTGTCAGTGAAATCCCTGTGGGGAAAGAGAGAGAGCCTTGCCACCACCTGCTAAACAGAGATGAAGGCAGGAGAAAGAGTGACTGGGATTAAAGCCCATCAGCAAATAAATCAGTGGGGCTGTAGAGACATCGCTAGAATGACTGTCCATCTCTCCCTGCTCTGGTTTAGACTCTGCCATGAGGAGGTGATCTCAGGTTACACAGTGTGGCCAAGACCAGCCCATGATAAACCAAAATGGGCTCTCCAGCTTCCTAAAGAGCTCTGCTCCCAGTTCTAAGAGCCTCAGCCTGTTCCAAAGGGAAATAAAAACATGGTCAAACTACCCAGGGAACACCCAGTTTCATGGAATGACTGCGGTGGGTCCTTAGTGTGCCAGCAAAGAGCAAATGATAAGAACTATTTTCCTGTCCTGGGAAGATTTAAGATTTCAGGTATTTTCCTGTCTTGCATCAGAATGAAAAAAAATCTAAGCCTTCATCTAATGTTTTTAATTGATGCAGCTTCAATATTTCATTTCGACCTATTAAGAGATTTCCGTTTCAACCTTTTTGAAAAGGTGTATTTTGAAAAGTACCTTCTGTAATTAGCATACATTTCAAAGGGAAGAATTTGCCTCAAAGGGAAATTAATTCAGGTTCCAAACCACCAGAAATAAGTGCGTTTTTGAATTTAAAAAGCTCCTTTCCCAAAACCACATCCAACTGAGTTCTTTCACCGAAGTCAGCTCTGAATCCCTGTCCCCAGCCTTTTGTGGATGCGTTTGTCTGAAACAAAACTACTTTCAACACACAGAAAAGGACAAGAAAGTCCACATCCAAGCAAAGAGTTCCTTTATCTTCCCTCCCCACACCAACTTAGTGTTCTGAGAACACCCCGTGCATCCCTCCATCCTCCCACCCGAGAAACCTTCTGGAGAAGAAAGCGCAGTCTGTTAAGCGGAGGTGCTTTGCAGCAGGAATCTTCACTGGGAGGTTAATATTACTAATTTTAGTGTGAGAATATTCCACGCACGTGGCTCCAGGGTGGAGGACGTACTTCTTCCTTCCTAGACGAGTCTGCTGAGTGAAGTAGTCATAGCGCTCTGATTTTTTCCACATGTAGTAATACTCCACGCACTCGCCCACCGACCGGGTGCGGACCTGAGGAGAAACACCCCAGTCAGGACACCCACCCGCATCCAGGTGCATCTCCTGGAGCAAGGAGCTACTTTCCCATTTAACCAGCACAGAAAATTAAAAGTGCATTACAGTGATTTACATCGCTATGGACACATTGCTGCAGAACAGAAGCACGTACTGAGGTTTCCGAGGTGGCCAGAGAAAGAACTCCCCACAGCACACAGCTGTTGTCACAGACCCGTGTGGGCCACACACACTCGTGCAGGACTTTCCTGCGCTTCCAGCAGCAGCACACTTAGCAGAGAGAGCAAACCTGCATCCATTGTCACTGGCCAGCGTCAACATGCCTACAATTAACCAGTGGTAGAACTGGACTCTCTGGTTCTGCCAACTCCCAGCACAGCAGCATGTCCCGGGGCCCAGCTCTCCCTACAACAGCATCTTGCCATTCTAGAGGACCCCAGGGGACTTTACGAAACATCCACATGCTCAACTCACTCATTCACAGAAGTACTGCAAGGGCTGAGAGTTTGGAAAGAACTTTTGAGACTCCAGAAAGGGCTAATCAGTAATTAACTGACATCACTCATGCAGGTCAGTGGTGTTTGTGACTTCTCCCACCTGGAAAATAAGGCAGAGCAGGGCAGTGAACAGCCCATCACCTGCTGGCATGAGTCAACACAAAGCCTGGGATTGGAACTCGGCCATCCTGAACTCCCTGTGTCAGCCCAGGCCCAAAGCACACCTCTGGTGCCCAAGCACCTGCCTCCTTCCCCTGCTCCTCACCTGGGGGGAGCAGCCTTACCTTGTTTGCTTGGATAAGGTGAAAGTTTTTCCCATGGACCCTAAAGCCATGTTCAAAATTTCTACATTCTTCCTCGCTCCAGGCACAAAGCTCATCTGCAGCAGAAAGAAAGAGTTGGAGGAGATGTGCAGAATCTAGAAAGAGCTGCATGTGCCTTGATGAACCCAAATAAGGGGGGTCCTCACCTCTGATAACCTTCACGTTGAACCGTAACCTCCGCAGTGCCTCTTCTGCATTAAAGTTGCATTTCACCAGCTCATACAAAGCCTGGGAAACAAAAGGAAATCACTCACAGCACATACCTGAGCATCACACCACAAACCAGCCTGCTCATGACTCACATTTGTCTTGTAAAACTTCTCTTTCCCAGGAGCCACCTTGCTGCTAACCCCAGCTTGACCACCAGCAGAGATTACCCCACTTTTTAAGGCACTGGATTACAAACCCTGGGACTCAGCAGATGCAATTCCACCAGAATCTAACCTGGCTAGCTTGAAGTAAACACAGCTGCTCTGAAATGGCTGATCTGCTGACTTTTCCAGTCTTCCCAACGGGAGGGTAACCAACCTCCCCAGACCGCAGCTGGGCACACACCCTCACCTATCCATGAGGATCACTGGAGGCTGAGCTCATTCTGACCTCTGCAGGGATCGTGGCACTGTTGGGCCAGCACCACCTGAGTCTGAGCGGGCTGCAGGAGGCCCTGAGCTCACCTGCTCGTTGTCCTTGACCACCTCTCCCTCTGGCAGGCTGCTGCCGGACAGCTCGTCCCACTGCCGCTTCACAGCGCGGTACAGGAACTCTTCCACCTCCCTCTCCGGGAGGATGTTTGGGTCCCAAAGCAGCTGATCTTCATTCTCATAGGCTAACAGAAAAAGCACTGAAATAAGATAATCAAACAGAGAATTCTGCTGCTTTTTGAGAAGTGGTCTGCACAGACATGCTTGGGGGAGACAGAGGAGGGAGGAAATCTTTGCTCGGTACTCCAGCTCGGCACTACAGATGACAAACATCACTCAAGGCGCTGCATTTTCCCTCCTGATTTTGGAGGCAGATAAGCTCTTTATATCTCTTTAGGGCCTTTGGCATGGGCTCAGCCTGCTTCCATTGTTTCAGAAAGGTTGGCTGACACAGTTTTTGTTATCATATTCTCCAAGATTGCTGTTTTGATTAATTAATCCTGGCAAATAAAGACTGTTTTAGCTTTCTTGTCCAGAAGCTGAACGAGCTGGCACTCATACTGCGCTCATTATTGGACACAATCTGCAAATCAAGGCACCTTTGTCTACTCTGCAGACATCCCAAAATCAGAAACAGATCACCTCCAGGGAGCACTGAATGACACTAACTCACTACTTAAGGAAGATGTCAGAGAGAATAAATCAGAGCATGTCCAGATGGATGTTCCTTCTCTTTGGCTACAGCTGAGACTCCCTCCTGCAAACCTGTCATACCAACCCACTTCTCAATGAGCTTCACCAATTCTGTACCTGTGTTCCCAGCCCTATTAGCTCAGGCTTGTTTCATCCAGTAAATCTGAATGTCAGCACTGAAAGCTGCCAAGCCTGGAGATACAGAGCAGGACTGGTGATCCAGAGCCCATCAAACGCCCCTGCCTGCAGCCCTACACCCAAATGAGGCACAAAGAAGAGGCTGCCTTACCTTTTTGCCTGTGCCTGTTTAAGCGGAGGATGGGAACAGTGGCCTGGTACTGAGGTCCAACCATGATCTCCTGAAATCCCACAACAGAGAGGTGAGAAAATTGAAATGGGAAAGGCTCCACGCAGGCTGTACTTCATGATTTAGGGACGACACCACTACAAGGCTGATTTATTTACTGGTAGCCCCCTCTGTCACTATTATTTCTAGTGAACCCTGACTATTTTATAGGGTAACTAAGAAGATTTACTACCACCCAGATGATACCGTGGGGACCTTCAGCATTTACATAGTTTTAATGTGAAAGATCTATGGCAAGCAGCTAAGGTTGGAAATCAAGCAATGCAGAGGTTCTCCTGCAACCTTCACAGCCAGGATGAATTTGGAAGCCTGCTCCTCTCTTTAGAAAGATGGTTCCCCCTCAGTAAATGCACAGCATTTCACCTTTATAGGGCTACAGGCTGCAGATTTAATTTACCAAGGCATAACAAACTTCCCTTATCTGAGGCAGAAGATAATTTCAAGATCGTATTAAAAACCCCTCCTGCAACCCACATCTGCCACTGCCATCCAGAAAATCCAAGGCATCAAGAAGCCATTTGGGGAAATAATGCAGTACTTTGGTGTCATGCATTTTTCAAACTCAGGAGCCTCCCTTCCCAATGCACTCAGGCCATTTACCTTCTTACACTCATTAGATGGGATGGAATCCACCTCTGAGTCCTCAGCCATGGAGGAAGCACATGGAGATGAACATGGCTCTTTGTCTTCATCAGCAAGGAAGTTGTTTGCTTTGTGGGAAAGGAAAAGATCTGTAGTTAAGAATTTTTTATTCTATTCCTTTACATTCCCTCTCCTTCCCTTTGTTTTCTGTCCTAAGGTCCCTTTCAGTATGGTCTACAGTGACAACTTACCTGAATTTTAATTTTCTCACTTTAAGTAAAAGAATTTGCACTCTTGCCACATGGATGGCCAACCTGGGGAGCCCAGACTCCTTAATATTGCAAGACAGCAGAAGAAACAACATCACGTCATGCAGAGTCCCTGTCACGTGCTTTGCCTTCCCACATATTCCAATATTTAGGAGCTGCCACAATACATCACTCCACTACTACTACTGAATTTATTCACTTGTAGAGATGTCAGATGAGGTACTGATCTTTCAGGCTGCAATTACAGCAGGCAGCAAAACAATTCCCACTCTCTCAAGTATTCTGAGTTACAGCTTAATCCTCCCCTCATCCCACTGCTCATCAACGCTCTGTCCTGTCCTACCCAAAGCCCAGTAACGCCTCTGCCATGCAGACAGTCCCCAGGAGAAAAAGTGGAAAATCTGATGTCAGGAGACTGACAAAATTAAGAGAACCATTCTCACCCTCCCCTGCACATCATATGTAAAAGTGAACAGCAGCTACTTAGGAACTAGTGACACATACAGCCAGGCTGGTTTGGGAATAAGTCCGAAGCATCGTGGGACGTGACGGATGGAGTCAGATCGTCAGCTGAAGATTGTGTCTCCTCCTCTTCTTCCCCTGAAAGCAAATCCTTCGCTATTTGTTCCTTTTAACAACAACAAGAAAGTGAAAAATATTTTTAAATTAAAAAAAAAATACACGAGGGGGAGTGAGGCCTAGAGTAAAAGCATTTCTGGCCAACAGTGGCCACATCCACAGATCTCCTCACCCTCCCACAGCTTGTCCAAAGACAGATTCTCACACTCCCACCACACCCAGACTATTTTCCCTAGAAGCACTTTAACAAGTGTCATGAGTGGCTTCCTATGGAAGCCAGAGAGTATGAGCAAGCATCCCTTTCTGTAGAGCTCCACTCACAGCAAATATCGCAAAGATCCCAAAAGAGGAAGAAAGAAAAAGAAACCCAACCCCCAAAAAACCCACTTTCTACAGACTTTAGCTAGAACAGGAGGAGCCATGGCTTCACCTGGGAAGATACAAATTTTCCCTGGCTCTACACAGACCCACATCCATGTGCATATACTTGTAACTGGAGTTCCATATAGAGTTTTTACATTTTGGAACAGATATCCTTTCTCCCTTCTCTAAACACTTCACACTCGTGTTTCTGCACCTTGCGCTCCTCCCTGCGACACCAGAACTAGGCAGGCCCCTTCCCAGCCCTCTGAAATGGGGGGTAACCTGTGCAGACACCCAGGCAGAGAGCTGCTCTCACCTTATCCAGAGTCATATCAGGGAGGTTGGGAGTGATGTCATTGCTCTCGCTGTCCTGCTCCGAGATGGGATCAGATGCCTCATAGCCATACAGTGCGAGCAGCTCCTCAAATGGCATTTCACTGCTCTGAGCAAGAGGAGGACAAAGCTGCATCAGGAAGAGAACAACCACAAGAGCACCACACCAGCTGGAACATGGACAGGCAGAGGCAGTCAGGGCAACTCTGCTCCTCTGGGGGCTCCGAGCAGCCTCAGGTGACACTGTTGGGACCCACTGTAACCTGTCCCTCTCAAATGTATGGAAAAGCCAAGAACTTTCACCCCAAAGCAATACAGTCTAGGGCATTTTAAAAATCTATTTATCTTTTATTCTAGATTTCAAACAGGTGAAAGATGCCAGACAGCACAACTGTATTTACGCAGAGGAAGAGGAGGAGCAAATCCCTGTACCAGTCTTGTGCCTGGCCTGAAGAGACACTCCCTGTCACCAAGAACAGTTTGTGTTCCACTGAGGTCTCTGTGGGACCACCCACAGCTGTAGTCAGGGATTCACACAGCAAACAAGCAAATCCACCAGGTAATTTCCCTTCCCCTCCCCTGCTGCCTTTACCTGAGAGGCACTGAAACTCTTCTCCAACTCTTCTAAAGATTTCTGCTTCTCCTGAGCATCATCTTCCTCCCTTTCTTCCCTGACACCGTAGTTCTGGGAAAGGATCTCTGCCAGGTTCAGTCGATGATCCGCTGAGCCCATTGACACAACTGCAGGGATCAGAAGAAGTTGGACACTAGCACCACCATGGACCCAATCTTGAGATGCAACAAAGTCAGGGATGATCCCTTCTTGTGTGTGTGCAGACACGATAAACCAGAGGAAGAGATTAGGCAGAACAGAGGGGAACAGCGATCACAACTGGCAGCAGTCACTTCATCAGCACAAAGCCTGGTTCTATGCACATTCGAGTCCCACAACTACCTGGAAGCTGAATCTGAAGGTTCTCTGAGTATTTATATCTTGCTCCTCACTGGATTCACTGGTGTCACAACGTGTGTGCACACACTGCAGCCTTTCCTTCACCTGGGGGCGTTTTTAGGGTAATCACCCCTTATTCAAGAATGGGCAAACAAGGGACACCTGTAGGAGCTCTGACACCTTTAAGCCTTTCCTGCTCTGCCAAACAGCATGGGAATCAACCAACAAGCTTGGGAGACATTCCAAGGGGAAGGGAAGTGATCACAGTAACTTTATTTCCACTGGAAACCAGACCAAAGAACCGAGAGATGTGAGCCTAGGGGTACCGAGAGATGTGAGCCTGGGGGTACCTGCTGCGCTCTGAAGGGCGGGCTCTCCAGGACATAGACCTCGGGCTGGGTATGCAACCACCCTCGGGCTCTGCCGGCCAACAGAGGCCTTCAGGAAAAGAGAAAAACAAGGCTGAGACAGCTCTCCTTACAAACACAACACCCTTCCACCCACTTCACCCCACCGGCAAATGCAACTCATTTCAGTTCAAAGCAAAAGTTACGCAAACCCCCACAGGGCAGTGCTAGGAACTGTGTTGTTCAAAGAGTTCCTGGGGTGTACTGAACTGTTCTTCCTGGCCTCCTCACCTTCCCCTCAGTCCATGTGTTTCCATTCCACCCATTTTACCTCCAGCACTCCACTCACTACTTATCCCCCGACCAGTCTGAGACCTCAGACCTTCGTGGTTTACATGTTCACTTAAAAGAAGGACCTGGACCCTCAACTGTTATCCTAAACACACACAAGTGTCTGAGCACAGCATTTTTAGGGACTGATCCTTCGGAGAGCAGCCAGCCACAACACCCTGGCTTCTCCCTGATGCCTCACTGCACCCAGGAGCTTAGGGGCACGAGCAAAGAGACGGCTGAGCAGGCAGAGAAGGAGTCTGGTAGGACCATGAGGGACACAGGTGAGGTGAGAGAGGCTGAGCCAGGCAGAGCCCGAGATCAGGCACCTGCAGGGTGGCATTTGGTGCTCAGTCACAAGTTCAGGCAGCAGCATGGGCTGAGGAAAACAACCCAGACAGAACATCTGCTGCTCCTCAGGCTGCTGTGCATGGAAGTGCTGTTCATCAAGTTCAGCCTAGGCAGGGAGCAAACAGGTAAACAACCAAAGCTTTTGGGCAACTGACAGCACCTGATTGAAGAAGAAATTCCCAGAGTCAGTCCCCCAGTCCCCAGTGACGTCTCTGTAGGATACTCAGCCATCAACAATCTCAGCTGTGCACCATCACTCCTCACTCACTCAGGTGGAGCCAGGACATTTACAGCCTTCCATAGGCTCTTACAATTTATTTCAGAAAACGCAGTATAGCTACACATTAAAATCTACTCTCTAACAACAACACAAAGTATTCACCAAAAAAAGCCACCACAGACTGTGGGTTCTGAGTAAGTTCCCTCAACTATCAACATACAGACTGGAAATTCCATAATAGCGAAGAAGATGCCTCCAGTCCACCTTCCCCCAAGATAACCCCCCAGAGATCACTCTGGCTCCAGACAGAGCCCTGTAACCATGCACATGAAGAGAGAAGGGAGAAGTCATGGGATGATGAAAAGAGAAGAGGACAGACTCCATTTTGAGGATGGTCATACCAGGAAATGGCTCTGTAAGTCGGGAAAGTGTCAATGTGCCTTTGTTGGTCTTTGCTGGAATGTGACCAAGCGCAAAACCCTCTTGGATAAATCCTTCCAAGCAAACAAGTGGTTTCATGGAAAGGGTGTGGTCTACCCTTACTCCCTCCAGGCCTTGGACAATCTGCAGAACTCACTTTGCTTTAGACAATGATCTGTAGATCAATGGCACCTCCTTGCCGGGGGACCAATCAGGCCTCTGAAAATAAAGACTTAAGCTGTTGGCATGGATGGGCTGGCTTGAAAAAGTGTCAAGAATACTTCAGGAACAATGAGATCTCCTACTAATAGCCAGGTGCTGAAAGTAGGAGGACTGGCCACTACAACAGCGTGACAATTCCATAACTAATCAAGAATTCAGCTCTCTGAAGCAGTAATGGATCACCAGAGCAAGTGGGAATGCTGGAGTCACCATGGAATATCCAGCACTGCTGTGCTGGGGCTGAGGAAACAAGAAACAAGTGGCAGACAAAGCAAATGGCCCAATCCATGCCCAAATTTAAACACGTGTGGAATGGAACAATCCCTCAGATTATTCACAAATCCAGAAACCATAGAAATAAGGAATAGAAGAGAAGGGCAGGCCTGGCTTAAAAATACAACTGATGACACAATACTCCTGACTGTCCTGATTACCAATGCCACGGGATGTGGAGTTACTTGGTCCGAAGGTGAGGTAGGTGCAGCCTGACACTTCAAATCCAAATATCACACAGGAAGCAGAAATGCAAGAGCATGGCATGCACCAGAAACACAGAGAACGGTTCTAGGCCACGGTGTCACTGCTCTTGCTGCTGGTGAGGGATTCCATCACCATCAAAGGTCGCAGCAGGGAACCCCAGTTATTCTCACAGTGCACTGTGATGCTGAAAACTGGCTCCTATGCCCATGGGGCATTTAACCTTGGGGGGCAAAAAGGGAGGTTAAATTCCTTTAATCTCACTTTACCATCCCCAGCACTGCTTTTCTCCTGCCAGCTTCTGCTCCTCAGGAATAAGAGTAACTTTCCTCTCAGAAGTTACACTGAGGTAGGCCAACTACTCACTCTCATGTTTGTACTTCTGGGTGACTCCTACACTCCCTCCTTAGGTGTGGACTCAAGGTTTTGAGCACATGGAATGAAGCTCAGCCATCATTTAGGAAACAGAGGCAGGGGCCGAGCTTTCTGCCCTGACAAAGTTGTTTCCCAGTGTGAGGCCAGTTGTGTCTACCCTGAGAAAACCTTCCAGACTGAAACCACTCTTGCAAAAAAGTGAGGGAAAAAAAGAAATTTCCCTTTCCAGTGTTACTCTTCAATAACTAACATAGCTTCCTGAACCAGTCTAACACGTATTTAGATTCAGCAAGAAGCGTTCCTGCTTCCTCTGCCCTGTCCACACTCCTTGGCCATGGGGTCATTTTCCACAACCTCCAGCTGTAGCCAGAGGGAAACAGCACGGATGGAAACAGATTTGTCCTGCAAGTTATGTCTCTGAAAGACCAAAGAATGAACCGATGACACAACACATGGACCACCTTCTGCACTGCTCAGGAAGACCAGGGCCCCATCACACCTGTGCAGTGTCACAGCAGAGATGCTCCACAGCCAAACCTCATCCAGGAGACAATGACAGTTCCTGGATATCCCCTGGACAGATCTGTCTCTGAGCCACAGCCGTGCAGGGTGCTGAGGCAGCACTCTGGCCCAACAATGTGCCCAAACAACACTTTGGCACAAATAAATCCAACAGCCTTGGTGCTCCACCAAAGGCCAAAGCATGGCGGGTGGGCAAACAGGCAGCACCTTCCTCATGTACAACGCTGAAACAGCCTGGAAGAGAAGCCCTGCCCTCGGACAAGATGCTGCCACAGCCAACGGGGATCCAAGATCCTGCCACAGAGTACCTCGAAATCTTCTCAGCACCCTTGCTCCATGTTGTGGTCACCGTGAGGGTCACGCCGTAGAAATGAAGCATGCATGTGTCACAACAACCATTACAACAGCTCAAGGATATTTGAGGGAAATGGCAAGGCTTGATGGGCAATGGCATCACCAGCTCGGAGTGTGACGGAGCGATGGCAGAAAGGTTTCAGCACAAGACACCAAGGCAAACACAACATGGCAACTGGGGAGGCAGTGGGGAGTCCCCACCTGGACCCCTTGCCTTCTGGCCCATAGGCAAGTTGGTGAGAACCATCCTGGCCACTTAAACCAACCATTCCCAACACGTTCCCCAACTCTCTGCCATTCCCAGGATCCCGACCTCCATCTCCATGCTCCCGCACTGCTCGGGCCCCTCTCACCTGACAGCCTTTGCGAGCCCCTTCCAACAGCTCCACACCCCTGACCCCGGCTCCAGCGACCCCACACCGCTGTCGGGTCCTTCTGGGCCACAGCCCCGGGGCTCCCAGTCCGCTCTGTCCCCGGGCCTTCCCGCCCGCCCTCTCCACCCGCGGGCCCGAAGCCCCTTCACGCCCCTCTCCGGGCCCCTCTGCCGCGGGTCAGGCCGCGGGGTNTCTGAGGGGGGTCTCGTCCCGCCCCGCCGGTACCGCCCGGACACGGCCCTGGGGAGCGCACGGAGGGACGGGAGTGGAGGGGAGGCTGCCGGTGCTCGCGGCAGTGCTCCCCTAGTACCGGCCGGGCCGTTTGGCCGCCCCGGGGCCGCCGCTGTGAGGCCGCGCATCTCCAGCCCCGCCAAGCCCCGCAAGGAAATGAATCCCCCGAGAGCGGCGGCCTGGGCAGCGCAGGGGCCGGTCCCGCGCCCCTCTGCCCGGTCCCTCGGGCCGCCGGCTGCGGCAGGCAGTGGAAAGGCCCAGGTACACACCGGGATCACACAGGTCAGAGGAAAACCATGCTCACAACTCCAAGCCTTCTTCGTGTATCATGAAGCTTGAACCTCCAGGAAACACTTTCAGGGATCCTCACTGAGCACTCCCTTGATAAAAAGTCACTGCATGTCATTTTAGAGTTCACAGAAGAGGGAGATAAGAACTGGAGCCTAAAGAGAAGGGTCTGTGCCTCACAAGGACTGGGGAGTAGATGTTATCTCAGGGTTCCTTCCTTTGTGCTTCAAAAGCCCCAGAGATGCACTTATGGAAGCTGATGGATGGGTTTTTCCAGCTCGGTTGGGTGATGACCACATGCGCCCAGAGAACAATCCTCCAGCACAACGAAGGAATCCATCTCCAGGGATTCCTGCAGCGAATGGCCCTGCCAGGCTCCTCTCCATCTCCACAGCCCCTCAGGGACCCCCTGATCCCTCAAGGACTCCTGGCTGAGCCAGCAAGGCAACCCTTCCCTCGGGGTGCGCCGTGACACGGTGCACGGGGACATTTGCCACCAGATCTCACCGTAGGATAGAACCTGAGGGTCATCACCCCGCTCACACCAATGCCTGTGCCCGGATCTGCCTCTGGCTGTGCCCACGGAAGCCTCGTGCTCAGTCTCTGGCAGCAGCCTCTCCACCCTGGCATCTGGCTCCATGCTGGGTTTTGCTCACGCTTCTGAGCTCAGGAAGCAAAGTGTTATCAAGTGCTTCTGAAGTGGTGGTGGCCCTCGAGCTGAGAACCAGAGCACTTCACCAGCCCTTTGTTCCCTTGCTCGGAGCTGTCTGGCTCTTCTCAAAGGACTAACAGTTTGCAGATGCTGTTTGTTCAATAAAAAGAGTAACCTCATCTCCAGCTTCAGAAAAACGTCGGCAAAAGCTGCTGCTTTCTTTCTTGCTCCCAGCAGCGCATCCGGGTGTTCTGTCGCCACAAAAAGCAGAGAGGTTGGGGGTTTGAGTCAAGGCTTGGGGTTTGGCTCAAGGCTTGGGGTTTTAGGTCTGGGGAGAGCTCCACTCATTGAGGGTCTGTCCTGGAGCAGTGCCCCTGCCAGCTTCTGCTTCTCCATTTTGTGCTTGCACTGATTGCAGGCTGAGTGTCTTCGAGCAGCTGCACTTCCCTGAGGGAGCAGTGAAACATCTGTCAGGAGACACCTCCATTGCCCGGGACACCGATTTCTGTCCTCAGAATGACCAGGCAACACATCCTGCAGCCCCGCCAGGCTCTGAAGACAGCACATCACCCATCCCTGGTGCTGAAGCCATCATCCTAAATCAGAGGTTTTAGTGCCTGACATTCAGTATTCTGAGATTTCAAAGGGATTTTAAAAAGCCCGAAGGGCAGTGGAATACCGGGTGGTTCGGGGTCTCCAGGTGTTTGCAAGTGATTCATCAGGACACTCCAACAGCATCTCTTGTACAATTGCTGCTCCGTGGACAGAGACAACAAATCCCAGGTGGATGAAGTGGCTTTGGCTGAATTCAGGGTTGATCTGCCTGCAAAACCAGGGTGGCCCTACATCCTGCCTTCCTTTCGCTCCTCCACCTGTGCCCTGCCTGGTAAGCAATTCTGCTTCTTGGAAAAGCTTTGCAGCCCTGAGACAAAGGGCAAATTCTTTTTCTTTGATACAGCTCAGCCAGAGGGTGTTTAGCCACAATGGATTGTAGATTAAAAAAAAAACAAACACAAAAAAAAAAGTTTACGTGGGTTAAAAAAAGCAGTGTTGACAGGAAAAAAGAATGTGTCAGTATTGGTAAAGGACTGACTCTGCCTGGGAAAGGGCAGGTTTGTGTGGGGCTGTGTCCTGCCGTGGGTGCAGGGTGGGCTCCATGCCGAGCAGGGCACAGACAAGCTCAGACTATAAAAAACTCTGGGTTTCCGGTCGTTTGAGGCTGCTGACAGAACAGCTCCAAGACTTAACAAAGCAGCTGTGAATTAGGCTGTAGGGAGGCATCAGCTCTCACCAATGCTAGATGGAGCTCTGCTACTCGCAAACAGCGCACCCGTGTAGGCTTTCAGATGAGTGTTCATACTCCTGAGCTGTGCTGGTGTCTCAGGATCCGGCGTGGCTGTCAGCTGCCCAACAGAGCTTCCAGGGCCTCTTCCAGATTTTCTGAGGCAGGCAGGACAGGTGTTAGGATGGCTGGGCCAAGGTGAGCATCATGGCTATACAGTTCCCTTCTCATCCTGTTCTCCTCCCAGCCTCCCTCCCTTCCTCCTTCCAGTTCAAGTCGTCACAACCCACAAATGTAATTTATTTACAATCAAAATACTTATCATATCGCAGTCTCTTCAGGGCTCACAAAAATGGGTGCCATATCTAACAGACGTAAATTCAGTGCAGGCTTGGGCTTGCACACTCAGGATGAGTCCTGCAGGTCAGATAACGCCCAGGCTGCCATCCCATGTGCTGAAATCCCAGTTGGCACCGCAGGGTACAGGCAGGAAGATGTGGTTTGACAGCAATTCAAGTAGGCACGCTGAGGGTTTGCAGTTTCACAGCCTTTGCACCAGCACAGCTGCCAAATAAACCACCCCTGGGGTGGCCAATCCTTTCAGGATGTCAGCGTTCCAAAAAGGCCAGTGCCGGGAGAACAGGAACGTCCTTCCCCTCGCATGCTCTGCTGTGTGCTGACAGCCAGAGGGACAGCCCAGGGGACAGCAAAGCCACACAAAGACTCTGCTGCCAAGGGACACGACGGCTGCTCGCCGGTGTATGGTGCAGTGTCCCCCTGACCTGCCGCTTCCCCAGCTTCTTGGCTTCCATGGGGTCAATCCTGCGGCTGGTGAAGTTCCTGCATTTGAAATACATGCTGAGGGCGAATGTTTCTTGCTGCTGTCCGTAATTAATAGCAGATGCTTGATGAGGGACGTGTGGAGGCCAGCTATGCCTGGACTTGGGTCCCTGTGCCCCTCTGCCAGGGCAGGGTCTCCATGTCCCCATGGCTCAGGGCATCCCAGGAACCCCTCATGCGCCTGGTTGGGCAGCTTGACCTCCTCCAGCCTTGGGCCTGTCCCCAGCAGCCCTTGGCCGGGCACACAGGTGTGTTTGTTTACCTGTGCATGTGTCCTGCACACTCACCCCTGCGAACAACACCCCCCTCCATTCCTTCTGTGCTGCTGGGGGCTGTGGGTGTGTAACCCCGAGGGAGGGAGCTAAATGAGGGAGCGCTGATGAGGAACTCATTAATTCTGGTGCCTGTCAGCCTCACAGGAGGATGATAAAACGCTGCATCCTTCTGGAGCAGCGGGAGGCGGCGGCAGGACCGGGAGGGAGCAGCCTGGCCATCCCACATCTCGCCTTGCAGCCATGCCCCCCATCCTGAGCCCCTCTGTCCTGACATGGAGCTTGCATCCAATGACCCTCTTCCCCTGGATCACCCGGGAGGGGTTGGGAGCGTTGTGGGGTGGATAAAGGTGGGATTGTGCAGGCACCATGTCCACCACAGCTGCAACCCAGTGGCACCAGGGTTTGGAGGGGTGTGTGGGCTTGGGCGGCACCTGGAACGGGGGTGATGCCCTCCTTTCCAGCCCCTGGAATGGGAATGACACCCTCCTTTCCAGCCCCTGGAATGGGAATGATGCCCTTCTTTCCAGCCCCTGGAACGGGGATGATGCCCTCCTTTCCAGCCCCTGGAACGGGGATGATGCCCTTCTCTCCAACCCCTGGAACGGGGATGATGCCCTCCTTTCCAGCCCCTGGAACGGGGATGATGCCCTCCTTTCCAGCCCCTGGAACGGGGATGATGCCCTCCTTTCCAGCCCCTGGAACGGGGATGATGCCCTCCTTTCCAGCCCCTGGAACGGGGATGATGCCCTCCTTTCCAGCCCCTGGAACGGGGATGATGCCCTCCTTTCCAGCCCCTGGAACGGGGATGATGCCCTCCTTTCCAGCCCCTGGAACGGGGATGATGCCCTCCTTTCCAGCCCCTGGAACGGGGATGATGCCCTCCTTTCCAGCCCCTGGAACGGGGATGATGCCCTCCTTTCCAGCCCCTGGAACGGGGATGATGCCCTCCTTTCCAGCCCCTGGAACGGGGATGATGCCCTCCTTTCCAGCCCCTGGAACGGGGATGATGCCCTCCTTTCCAGCCCCTGGAACGGGGATGATGCCCTCCTTTCCAGCCCCTGGAACGGGGATGATGCCCTCCTTTCCAGCCCCTGGAATGGGAATGACACCCTTCTTTCCAACCCCTGGAATGGGGATGATGCCCTTCTTTCCAGCCCTGTGCACACACAAGTGCTTTGGCATGGCCAGCGTGTGACCGCGTGCCTGCATGTGCCACTGCATGGGGTGGCACCTTCCCAGGGCATCAGCCTGTGTTGCTCTGACTGCCTGGACGCTGACAGAGGCTCTGGTGGTGTCTGGCAGCATTCCTAATGAATTCAGCGCTGCCCTTCACATCAAACAGCCACAGGAGAAGGCATTTCTTGTCTCCATCTTTATTCAATGCGCCAAACACGCCACTCCTGGGCCTCACACTCCCAACATCTTGTTTACAGCTGCAGCTTCAAAAGGACCAGGGGAGAAGGAGGGGGAGATTGTGTGGGAGGCATGGAGCGTGCTGGGGCTGCTGGTGGTCACCATGTCCCATGAGGGAGGAGCTGAGACCCCCTGGACACCACGCGAGCTCTGCTCCCTCGGGCTGCTGGGACCTGGCTGTTGTCAGCCATCCTGCAGGGCCATGTGAAATGCCTCTAACAAGCTCTGGGGCTGGTGGAGCAGAGGGCCAGGAGGTGCATGGAGGGCAAGGGGGTTCCGTCCTGCTCAGAGCTGCCTCTGCCCCCTCCTGTTCTTCCCTGCTCCACTCTCAGCCCAGCCCCATCCATCTCGCAGGGCTGAAACCCAATTACGGTCCCAGGGAGGGGGTGGTGCAGCGGCAGAGATGTCCATTAAGCCTCGGGGATGGAGATGGAGCGATAGGAGCTCTAATGGCCTCACCAGGACTCTGATGACAGCCTGCCTGCCCCAGCTGCAGCGGCCCCTGCCCGCACTGGGGTGACACCAGAGCGCTTCAGTCCTGGTTTGCAGCCCGTGACAGGGATCTCGATGCAGATTTGGAGCCCTGTGCATGCACACGTGTGCCTTGTGTGTGCTTGCACGACTTAAAGCCACTCCAACACCCACAGGAGCTGCCCCAGGGGCGGCCCAGCCATCTGACTGTAAAGCAGCCCAGAGCTGCTCCCTCCTCACCCTCACTCGTCCCACTGGAAGAAGGATATTTGGCGGTGGAGCCTGCTGTGCTCAGAAGTTTAATTAACCCCGTCTCCCCCTAAACAGGCTTCCCTTCCTCTGCTCAAATGCCGCAAATGATCCTTTGCAGATGCTAATCTGCAGAAGGAAAAAAAAAAGAAAGATTCCACATTTAATTGCAGAACATAAAGATATTACAGGGTCATTAAAACACCATGAATATGGAAATGAAATCCACAGGCATCCATGCAGATAATGGCAGGGAAAAGGGAGTTGCAGGTGAAGCTGAAAGGTGGAAAGGTGGAAAGGTCAGCTCCATCTGGATGCATCATTAACCCCCTGCTCCAGGCAGTCTCCAATGGACAGGGGGGTGTCTCGGGGGTCTCGGTTGTGCTGGCTTCACCCCGCGGGACCCGCAGCAGGGGGAGGGTAGGGCTGCCCCAGGCAGAGGCCAAGTGCTGAGGGTTGGCCCTTGCTGTGGGGGTTTTGGGGATCAGCCTCTGCCTGCAGCTGCAGGAGCCTCCAAAGACGGCTCAAATCCCTGCCAAACCTGGGCTGGGACTTGGACCATGGGACCCGACAGCCCAGGGAGGCATGCTGAGATGGTTTTGCACTTCAGGGACTTATTCCCACCCCGGGCCAGCTGTGGAGCCGGGCTCAGCCCCCTGTGTGCCTCATTACTGGGTTGGTCCCAACACCCTGTCTCCCCTCCGCCCCGGCTCCCTCCTGCTGCTCACGCTGCCGGCTTGACACTGACGTGAGCTGCTAAGTGGAAAAAATTAATAGGGGCCTCACTAATTGGAGCTGAGACACCAGGAAAGAGACACTCACAGGCCAGGGTGCTGTGACACCCGGCCGCAGACGGGTGACGGGTGCGGTGGCGTGGCAGGGCCGCTGGGCAGGGTGGCAGGGGCCACAGCCACCCGGACTTGGGGGCTGTTTGCCATGTCCAGGGTGCTGCCGTGCCTCTGTCCTTGCAGCCTTTGGGACATCCCCAAGGAGCTCCAGCCCCTGGCATTCGGGTGCTGCCAGCTGGGACGGCGTGGGTGAGGAGGGCATGGTGCTGCTGGAACACCTCCGGATCCTCGGGCTCCTCCAGACCCCCCAAGCACAGCGCTGCGGTGCTGTTGTGCCGAGCTGCCAGAGCCCCCCTGCTCTCCCAGCTGCAGATTTTGCCTCCAGGGAAAGCGCGAGGAGGAGAAAAGCAGATTAGAGTTATCGCTGCATCTCCTCGCTGAGCTGAGAGCTAAATGTCAGCTCACATCTGACACAGCTCCGAAGGCGGGGGTGAGGAGCCCGGGGCACCCCTCACCTCTCAGGGGGCACCTATGGGGGCGCAGGCAGTGGGGCTGGAGCTGGAGGCCAGCCTTCACCCGGGAGCAGAGGGGGGAGATGGCTGACTCGGGGTCCCGCTGCCTCGCCTGGCTGGCAGAATCCCATCCGCAGCCCCAGAAACTTTCCTCCTCCGGTTCCCATGGAAACGAGGCATCTTCTTCTCCCCAAAGTTGAGCTGCGTGCCTGCGCTCTCTGCCCGAGCCGAGCCCCTTGGCCAGAGCCCCGCGGGACGAGGGTTGGTTTGGTGGGAGCTGCTGGTGCGGTGCCTCGGCCGTGTCTGGAGCCGGAGCCCCGCTCTGGAGCTGGGGCAGCGCAGACACCCTGCTCGGCGTGTTCCTGTGCCACCCCAGGGTGTCCTGGTGCGGGGAGAAGAGCCGAGGAGGAGGATCGTCACCTGCTCAGCACACTCTGTCATCTCCGCAGCTCACACAGAGAAAATGAGCAGCCTGCTGGGAAAATAGCCCGGCAGGGTGACCAGAGAGCCCCGGCTGCAGCCGCAGCCATCGCGCAGCCTGAGCCCCTGGGACTGATGGATGGCCCCGCAGCGGGAGCCAGCCCCGCGTTGGGCTCCGGCTGGGAAGAGCACTTGGGGTGTGAATGGAGACCGTCCATCGGCAATCAGAGGGTTTCAGCGCTCTGCTCACCTCCGGCGGGAAGAGGACAGCCTGACGTCTGCTCTGATGAAAGGAAAAGCTTTCCCCATCCCTCAGTCCTGTGGGCTGGCAGGGGCGGGCAGAGCGCACCAGCTCTGGGGCCACTGAAATCCTGAGGGCTGAGCTGCGGGAGCTTTTCCGTGGGATAAATGTGGAGGAGTCAGATTTAGACAACAATGACTAAAACTGAGCTTCAGTAAAAATTAACTCCAAAGAGGGGAATGTTCCAGGCGCTGCCATTTGCTGTCAGTAAAAATAAACCTGCAGGTTAAACACCGCCTTTTCCTCCTGGGTGCTCACGTGCCAGATCAGGGAGATTCCTCCCGCTGAAATGGTTAAAAGCATAAAATCACCGAGGACCAGCTCTGCCCTGCCCTGTTGAGCATCATCCCGGGGCTGAGATGGGCTCCTCAGGGCCCCTTGGTACTCAGGGGTGCATCAGGGCTGGGGTCACCTTGTTAGCACAGTGTTTGGGGTCCAGCGAACCCTGTTCCACATCCAGGACCTGGAGGGAGCTGGAAACATCAGCAGGTTTTTAAGGCTCACTGGACACTTGGCAGGGCCCATCCCTGCACCAGCAGTACCTCCCAGGGCCGGCTCCTTCCCTCAGCCTGCCATTCTCACTGGGGTTTTAATTAGTGCTCCTCTGTATATTCAGCAAGCAGGAGCCTGGAATGGAAATGTACAGGTGTCCCCTTGATCCAGTTTCCATGGTTGCCGCATCGAGGTGGGGGCTACATCTTTTTTTTTATATATTTATTAATTTTATTACAGTAGCTTCAATCCACTGGCGAAGAAGGGAAGGGGGGAGAATGTGGGGGAATAAAAAATGCTGGATGAAAAGGCCATGTTCTTGTGGCTGGGCTTATTTGCTGTCATTCTTTTTCTCTTATTAGCAAGCGCTGTTTTCCAAGATGCTCAGAGTCCAAGAGCTCACTAACGAGATCCCAGCCCTCGCTGGTGTGGGGGGAACAGCCCAGGCAGCCATGCTGGAGCCACACAAATGCCTGTAGGGCCACCCCAGAGGCCAAGGGAGAGAAGCAGGATGGTGTGGAGCAGGGTGGGCATCAGGAACACCACTGAGCTATGCTGACATGTCCTCATCCCTGTCCCCATCCCCATGTCCCTGGTCCCACCCTCACTCCCCTGCCTGTGGGATTGTCCCTGGCTGTTGTGGTTTGTTTTCCTTTTCCTGGTTCGCCTCAGTTTCCCCAGGTTTTGTGGTCTACTACAAGATATCCCCTCTTTCCCCCCATTGTCAATCCTTGGTTATGTACCACCCCTTTCTCCCCAGAAAGTTCCATACCCCTCCCAAGCTTTATGTCAATCCCCTGAAACCCTGCCAGTCACTCTCCTGTGGCCCACTCCCACAGTTCTGGAAAGTTCTGAGGTATTCGATGGTTGATTGGTGTGTAACGTTATACCCTCCCTTGGCCTCTCCCTATTGGGTTTGTGCATGTCCATCAAGTTCCCGAGACCTCCCCTGTTCCTCCCTCATTGCCCGTCCTGTCACCCCGCCTTCGAGACTGCCCCCGTTTATCAGTTGCTGTAACCACTGTCCTGCACTCTCTGTGCTGGCTCTCCTGGCTTAAATCCCCTGGAGAGTAAACCCTCCTCTTGGATACAGACAGAAGAGTCCTCTCTGCCTCCTTTATTTCCACCTTCGCATGTGTGGCAGCTCCGTGTTGCAGCCTTTCGAGGAGCTGCAAGCCGCCCCCTGTGTTGGGTGCACACTGCGGAGCGTCCTAGAAAGCTGAGCAGGGTGCACCCGGCTGAGCTTGCTGGTTGGGCACCCAAAAGGACGCTGGGCCTGGAGTGCACCGTGTCACCTGGCATCCCTCACCAGCACAGCAAAGCTTCCCTGGCCTCAGCCCACGAAGGGACCCCAGCCACCCCCGAGCAGCTCTTGGGGACACTGGGTTGGTGCCGCGCTGCCGGCCCTGTGCGCAAGGGAAGCCCAGGGAGTCCCGGGCAGATGTCCTACAGCCCTCCGAGGGAATGGGGCTCAGGGACCCCCCAGCACCACGAGCTCTCCATCCTGCCCCATCCTCACCCGGTGTGGTGGCGCTCGGTGAAGGTGGTGGCTGCTCCGGGGCTCTGGGTGCCAGCACCAGGAACTCTCATCCTTCCCTCTCACCAAATCAGTCTCAATCTCCTCTGGTGTGACCAGTGCAGTGTGTGAACGTGCCTGTCTGTCACCATCGGATTATTTAGGCCCGACCCTGCCTGTGAAAGCAGGCAAAATCTCTGTTTACCCGGAGCTCAGGATGGGTTTCAGCGTTTGTGCAACAGGCATTAAAAATAACACAGAAACGGCATGGGCCCAGGAAAAATCCTCTCTCCTTGCCCTGCACTGTGTGGCTCGGCTTGCCAAGTAGGAAGAAATCCCCTTTCCTCCTCCTGGCAACGTCCCGCACTGTGGCAGGCAAACACACACGCCGAGCCACGGACCTATTAGTCACCAGTAAATGTTCTTTTCTCTCCCGATTTGTTTCCCTCTAAGGTCGATGTTTTCCTCTCCTGCTGCCCGGGCCTCGTTAGGCTGTAATTAAAGCCAGGAATCAAAGCGGCATGGTGCAATTAAAACTCAGGGCGGGACGCGGGGTGCCCGGGGAAGCCGGCAGCCGGCGCTGGGCTCTGCTCACGCACAGCCGCCTGTTCCCTGCGCGGCCCCGGGGAGCGCTGACAGTGCCAGGAGAGGCAGGACAGGCGCAGGCTGAGCCCAGCCGGGCTCCGCTGTGAAGATCTTCTGTCGTTCACAGCATCACCAGCTCTGGCACCTGGAGGATGAGCCGAGATGCATCCACTCCTGAAGCAAGATGAATTTTCTTAGCTGTGAGAGCTGTAAACACACGGAGCAGCTCAGACTGGGGAAGAGACGCTGCTCACGGTGCCTCTACACTGAGATTAAATCTCGGTCCTGGCAGGGGAGGGCTGTGCAGGGGAGGGCTGTGATCCCTGCACAGGATCCTCCAGTCCCCACGGCCAGTGGGACACGCTGACCGCTGCTCACTGCGCCCTTCCCCGTGGTTTTCTTGAGGACAGTCCTGAGGATGCGGCTCCCACTCCCGGAACCATCCTGCTGGCTCATGTCGCTGTGCCGGGGAACAACTCGGAGAACCGTCAGGCCATTGGTGTCCCGCTCCTGGCCCAGGACATGGCCTTGGGGCTCCGCCCAAGCAGGAGCATTGTCAGTGCCCGCCGAGCCGTGACAGCAGCCGGGGAGCCAGCGGGCAGTGCCTGGACACAGCATGGAAGGGTCACACCGGCAGCGTGCCCAGCCCCTTGGGCAGGGCAGGACCAGGCGGCTCCACCAGCACCCAAGGCGCTGCCACAGCAGCTGGCCCAGCCGAGCACCAGAGCTGGTGCCCACGTGGGAAGTGCTGCAGAGCGAGAGTTGCCCGCAGAGCAGGGCTGAGACCACCAGAGAGAGATCCCCTGCACTCATCTGTGCCAGCAACACCAGCACCCCATCACAGCTCGTCTCCCCACTGCTGGGGCCTGGCCCAACAGCCACCCCACGCAGAGGCTCCCCCAGCTTTGAAAATAGATAGTAACAAGCGAGCGCGGGCAGCAGAAGTAGCAAAGCATATGGTAGGTGTTGGAGTTTATTCCTGTCGGTGAGTGTCAGCAGCGACAGACGGCTGGGGGTGGCGAAGCGAGAGGTTTTGGTAGGCGCCCGTGCAACACCACCCCACGGACTCCACAGCTGCGACGAGGGTGGGGACCCTGCCACCCCCCGCCGTGTGCCATCGGCGGGGCACCCGGCGCTGCGATGCTCTCCTGGCACCCGGGAGTGCCGCTCGGGGCTGGCTGAGCCCCCTTCCTGCGCCTCGGGGATGTTTGGTGGCAGTGGCGCCCGAGGCACCCCTAAACTCCCCACGAAACCACGACGCGTTTTGCTGCTTCCAGACAAGCCTGTGAGCCCCATCTGTCCCAGCTGAAGGTCACCCGCCCGATCTGGAGGAGCATCTGGGAGAGAGAGCGGCTGCTCTCTGCTCCCAGCTGCTGCTCTGCAGCCATGGCTGGTCCCAGGCTCTGCCAGCACCGCCCGTCCAGCCCGGCCTGCCCCTGTGGCACCTGGGGACTTCCATGGAATTGCCCCGGTGGCCAGACCTGCTCTCACCACTCGGAGCCTCTGCGGGGAGATGGGGTGGGCAGGTAGCCAGGGCAGTGGGAGGGAACAGATTGTCCGCAAAAAAGCGCGTCAGTTCCCAACCGGCAGCTCGGAGCAGGATCTCCTGCGGCTTTATTCCGTGTTTGTCTGAGCCCGCTCAGAGGGGCTGGGGCTGTTTAAGGACTCTTTGCCAGCGTCCTTGCAGCAGCATGGTGATGTGGGGCTGGGAAAGGTGAGCCCCCACCCCGGCAGAGGCTGCCAGCAGCACTGTGGAGCTCCTGGTGCTTGGTGGTTTGGGCACTGCTATGGCTTCAGTCGCCTTGAGGGTCCCATCCTGCCCGGACTGAGCAAGGAACAGCCCCGGCAAGCACTGGAAGCAGCACACATCCTCCCCGGCACAGGTGAAACAAACACTCACCAAGCAGCAGCTCACCTGTGGCTCCTGCCCCTGCTAATTGCAGTGTTCTCACTTCACACCGATGTGCTTGATAAGATTAGCAATTAGAGAAACCTCATACGACAATTGGCCTGGGTCAGGAGCCGTGTGAAGGAAATTGGACTGAAGTGCAAATGGGAATTAATTATAACCTGGCAGCGGACAGGTTAGAGGGTTTGAATCTATATTTCTGTGTATTTCTCAGCGCAGCCTCTGGCTCTGCCGCAGGTGTGAGGGGTGCCAAGGGCTTCACCGCAGCAAGGACGTGCTCACTGCTGTCCAGGCCATCACAGAGCTGGGACAGGGAATGTCACAGGACGGGCCCTCGGCTGGGATGCCAGCGTTGCCCTGGCACGGGCGAGCGTGGCCGCGGCACTGCAGGAGATCCCTGCCCTTGCTGCTCTCCGCCTGGCAGCTGCCGTTGTTATCTCCATTGCCATGGCAATGCCAGCCCTGCTCCCACGGCGTGTCCGCCTGTGCCTCCGCCAGGCAGACGCGGCCCCACGCCGGGCTGGAGCCCCGCTCCCACCACAGCCCACCCAGCCGAAGGGCCAGGGCACGGGCAGGGGGGTTAACACGACCCCAAAACGGTGTGGGGATGGAGATGGACGTGTCCCCTCACCCAAGAGGTGAGGTCTGGGTGGGAAGCAGGGAGAGAAGGAGAGTCTGCACCTGGAACATCTCCCAGCCCTGCGCTGCTGCATCCAGCCAGGTGCCCTCCATCGCGGCAGGACCCCTGTGCCCCACAGCCACCCTGGGCTCAGCCATGCCCCCCCCCGCCCCGTGCTGGTACCAGCCCATGGCCCCAAAAGTCGTATCAATCAGCACCCCGCTGCACTGATATTGAAGTATTTGCCAGCAGCTGTTCGTGTTTAACAAATCCTCCTGTCCGCTTATTTATGGCATTTCCCCCCCCTCCCACCTGGGCCTTCTTGATGCTTTTGGAATTTTGCAAACGTTTTAAAGGCAGCATTTCAAAGTCCACCAGGTGGCTAGCAAGAAACAGATCATTGGAAAGGGTGAGGAGAGGCAGGAAAGATCCTTCAATGCTGCAAGGCAAGCACTGCTTTCACCCTCACCCATCCTTGTATGCTCCCTGCACTCTCCCACTGCGGTTCCTCATGTTCTGTGCACACACCCTGGCCCCAGCCCCAATCAAGGGGACTTGAATTAATGGTGAGGGGGAGTCCAAAGTGGTGCTTCCCATCCGCTGCTTGCCTCTCCCTGGGTATGGAGGCAAGATCTGGGCCCAGGTGCCAGTTGGATTGCCAGCCTCAAAGCAGGACAGCAAAGTGCAAATGGAAAAGCAGAACAGAGGGAGCGTGTGCTGGGGCAGATGGTGCTGGGCATCACTGCTTGTCCCAGGTACACCCTGGCAGCTGCTGCCACGGTGCTGCATTTCAGCAGAGAGCCGAGTGCCATCGGGCTGACAAGGAGCTGGAGGTCATCTCTGTTCCCGGCGGGCTCTTGGGACCCCAGCCCGGTGCTTCCATGTCCCCTGGAGGAGCACAGACTGCTGGGTGCCGGGGGGTAACGCCGGGGTGTCACTCTCCTCTGGTGTGACTCTCTCGCCTGATGTGGCTACAAGAGACTGTGGGATTCAATTAAGTTCTCTTTTCCTCCCAGTAACAGTGAGAGTCTCTCCTCTCCCCTTTAAGGCAGACACGCTGCCATGGAAGACAAATGCTTGCAATAAAGCGCTGGAGCGCCGTGCCGGGGGAGGCCGATGCTCCCTGCAGCCGGCACTGCCCGGATCGCGGCCGCCGCTTCCCCGCGCCCTCCCCGCGCCTCTGCCCGCCTGCTCCCGCTCCAGCCGGCCCGGCACAGGTGCCAGAACCGTGTGTGGAGTCGCCACGGGCACCCGGCTGGCTCCGGTGCGGGACCCGCGGGGCCACCCCCTTCCCCGCTTGGAGCCCCCCCGGCACCGGCCGAGCGTTGCCAGGCAACGGGAAGATGCTTTTCTGACCGAAACGGGAACTCGGCAGCCCGAGTCGGGGTGCGGGGAGGGAAACGGCTGGGCTGGGGCTGCCCGCGGCAGCACGGGAGGCTCCCCCAGCCTCAAACAGCACCCAGAAAATCCAGGGAGGAGAAGCAGCCGTTGCAGCCCTGCTCAGCCAAAACTGCCAAGGACCCCCGAGCAGGGCCAAGGACAGCATTCAGCGCTGGGACCCCCAGCCTGGCTGGAGGATGGGGAAGGGACAGGGTGTCCCCCAGCAGGCACAGTCCCGCTGGCCGCCTCGCTGCGGAGCCCTCCCGGGAGCCTTGGCCCTGCCGAACATCCTGGATGAGATTGAACCCTTAATTTGCCCTCTCCCTCCCTCGCCAGCCATCACGGCATGGCTAAATGAGCTCCAGGCAATTTTCTCAGAAGTTGAGTCCTCACGCTGCGGGAACACGGGGCTAAAAATAGCCGATGCCTGTGTGTGCCTCTCACCCAGGTGAGCCTCACTCCGGGGATCAGGGCACCTCCACGTCCAGCTGCCTCCCCTGCTCTGCCTCACTTTCCTGCACAGATTGAACCACCCAAATGTGCGCCAGAGCTGTGGCAGCCTCGGGACCCCTGGCCAGAGAAATCCCTGTGCAGGGGAATTCTCCCAGGGCTCAGACATTGCTTGGTGCGCACAGTGATGGGCAGAGCTGCCCTTGGGCTCAGAATTTCACCTGGCTGCGCTTCACCTGGGCAAGCCCTGGCCCGAGGGTCTGCACTGTGGCGTGGGGATGCATCATCCTCTTCCCCACCAGCAGCTCCCAGCTCAGGCGCTCCTCTCAGCATGACCAAACCCTCCCAGGTCCAGTGAGGCAGACGCATTTCCTTCCCACGGTGACTCAATTACAAATTCAGAGTTAAATCTTCCCCCACAAGATACCCCTCTCCACCCCTCTGGCTGCTTCCAGTGTTTCAAATGTTGAACACTTTCCAGGGATTTTCGTGTGCTCAGGCTGACCCCATCCACTCTGGTTCAGACTAACTTAATCAGCCTCATTTTGTTACTAACTGCTGCAGCTTTGGACCTCTAGAAAAAGTATGACTTAAATTATTAGCACCTACCAAGCTGCTTTCACCACCCCTGTAGGGGCCGGAGGTGACAGAACAGATCTGTTCCCACCCAGCCTCGATAGCTACCAAAAATGACAGATTATCAGAATTGTGGAAATAAGAAAAATGGCATTTAGGTAACAGGCAAATGCTCCTCTTTTCTTCAGCAGCATCTGGCTAAGAACAGATTTGGAAGTGGCAGGTGGGGAGGAAAGAAAGCAACCTGAATGATGTCAGCTGGGCGGGGGGGCCTGGCAGTGATGAGAACAAAACCATCACCACTTCCTTCATCACCAGTGCTGAGAAGGGCTGCAGGAGTCAGGCTGGGGGAGCAGGCGAGGAGGAGGAAGGACACGCACAGAGTGTGGGAAGGGGCTCTCCCTCACCACAGCCCTGGCTGTGAGCTGGCAATGCCATGGCTCAGCGCAGCCCTGAGTCCCCCCTGCAGCAGGAACAGTGCCTTTCCCCATGTACCCCCCTCTCCCCAGGAGATTCGTTCCCACCTCACCCCACGGCTGGTCAGCAGCACCAGGGGAAGAGCTTCAGAAGCACCTTGAGTCCCTGGAATGCTGTTTGGAAAGGGGAGCAGCACCCAGAAGAGCAGTGCTGCCCCATGTCTGGACAGTCCTGAGGTTCCAGCTCTGCTTCCTCACACAGGGAACCTTCAAGAATAATGCTAGGAAATATCTCGGGGAAAGCAGGAGCCAGGGCCACACCTGCATCTGTTTTAGAAATTACTTTATTGCACTAAAAAGAGGAAATCATCTGTAAACAAACATTCCATTCAGGTATTAATATATTTTTCACTCCAAAAATACATCATTAAATCCAGCCACAGAAATATCAAAGCAGGAACAATAGAAAATAGCTCCAGCAGCAGAGACCCATCCAAGCAACAGCGCTGGCTCCCCCACCACCAGCCCAGCAGAGAGCAGGGCTCACAGCAGCTCATCCTGGGGCTCACTGCATGGCCACACACCCAACTCCAGCAAGACAGCCCTGGGACAGGCTGGGGTGGGGCAGGGTGAGAGCCCCCAGGCCCTTGGGTCTCCCTCTGGGGTCAGCCTCAACCCAGGGAGCAGCCCGAGGTCCTGCTCTGGGCATCCTCCTCCCCCGAACCCAAAGGCACACGGTTCTTCTGTGGGGGATGTGTCACCCCTCAAACCTCTCAGAGCACCAAAATCTTCATCCCAGCTCCCATTCCCCCCCTTCTTGCAGCCTCTGCCCCTGTCCCACAGCACCCAGGTCCCCCCAGCCCCTTGCAGGCACAGCACCCCAGGGAGCACAGGGTGCTGGCGGGGTGTGTGGGGGCTGTCAGGCAGCAGCCAGTTGGGCAGGGTCCCCGTCCTGCCCCAGACCTCCTCAGGGCAAGGATGTTCACCCCACACCCCAGGATGTGACACCTCTCCCTATCCCCCTGTCCCCAGAGCCTTCATCTGCCCCCACGACAAGCTTGGGCACTTGGGGGCCGGGGACTGTCCCTCGTGCTGGCTCCTGGGGGAGCGCAGGGAAGCCTCAGATGGGAAACTCCCTGTGAAGGATGGACATGTCAGCTCCTTATGTCCTGCATGGTTTGTTTTCAACCACAAGCTCGACAAACAGCCACGATCACCCTGAATCCCCCCGACATGCAAACGCGGCGCGATCAGAACTATGCCTTGTGTACCTGGAACATATTTACAGACAGAAGTAAAACGCTGCAAAAGATCAGCCTCAGATATAAATAGCCAACACTGAGATCTGCCATCTGCTGCAAAAGGACAAGGAAGGAACATCGACTGCCACCACAGAGGTTAACACAGAGGGGACACAAGTGTGCATGTGTGTCCACACGTGCTGCAACAGGCAGGGACGGGAGCGCTGCAAATCCTGCTCCCTGCACGGAAACATGCAGAGCCCGACACAATGGGTGACACCACACCAAACAACAACACAGCGTGTTTTATCCACCCGCAGAAACGCCCCGGCCGGCATCCTCCCCACTCCCACTGTCCCCAGCCAGTCAGCCGGGATGACAGGGTGGGACGGGAAGGGTTTGGGAGCACCTTGCTCCCTCCCCAAAGGAAAACTGAAAGCCAGGCCGGTCACTTTGGGAAGCCAGGGTCCCACTGGGCACAGGAGCTTGGTGATCCCACAGGACACATCTCTGCTGCCCAGTGGGTGCAGCCACTTGAAAGATCCTCAGCCCTCATAAGCAAGGGAGGGTGGAGGGTTGTGGAGCCTCAGCCTGCCCCCCTGCCCAGCCTCACCTGGGATGGCCCCAGCACTCAGGGAGGGCTACTCTGGTCACCTCAGCTTTTGTCAGCAAGCACATCTGCTGGGACACTGCCTGGGACCATCCGCGTGCCCAGGGCAAGGGGTGCCAGCCCCCAGCATCTCCCTCCCGTGGGCAGGGGAGAGGCACAGGCAGCCTTCTGGACCAAAGCCCCCAAAGCTCCGTGAGCAGTTTCCCACTGGGGGTCAGCAGTGGGGTGGGCAGGGAGGGCAGCCCGGGAGGCTGCAGGTGTCAGACCAAGCCAGTCTTGCAGCCTCACAGGGCTGGGTCGAGCCCAGGAAAGGCTCAAAAGCCACAAACCTGACTCATCTCCCAGGGTGACCGCCCTTGGCCCACTCTCGGGTCACCTCTGCAGTATTTTCGTTGCAGTTTCCAAGACCAGAAACTTGTCTTTTACATTAAAGCTGTCCCCTGACTACAGGTGCCGGGGCTTTGAGAGGTGGCCGTAAGTGTGCTACAGAGACTTACCCACCTCCAACCTGCAGCTGGAGACCACAGGCACAGGGAGGGAAGAGCCCAACAGGTGCTTCCATCCTTCCTGGTGCGGAGTGGGCTGGAGGGTCCCCACTTTCTGCTGGGCTCCAGGAGATGCAGCCCCGGGGCAGGACCAGGGAGGGAGCAGCGGCAGAGGCTGTGGCTGCCAGCTGGTGTTGGCAGAGCCCCCCACAGCAGCACCATTCCTGGGGACCCCCACGCTCTGCCATGACCCCGGCCCTCCTCAGGGGGCCCCTCCAAACCCTCCTCCAGCGGGGCTGGGGGACAGAGCCGGCCTCCCTGCCTCGCCCCGGCCCCACAGGTGGGAGGGCTCCCTCCGGGGCTGGTAGCAGGTACCTACAGGCAGGACAGGAGGGCGGTGAGTGGCAGCTCCTTCTCCCCCAGCAGCGTGTCCCGCTTAAGGCTGCTGCCCTTGTTGACCACCTTGACCTTCAGGGACATCTTCCTGGCGTGGCCGGGGCCCAGCCCATCGAAAAAGAAGTCCTCGTTGAAGACGGGGTTGCGGCTGTTCTTGACGATGGTGCTGCGCTGCTTCTGCAGCTTCCCAGGGTTGAGGCACAGCGAGACGCAGCAGTTGATGCTGCGCACGTCGACGAGGGCATCGTAGAGGTCCTCGGCGGAGACAAGGTGCACCCGCAGCCGCGCGTTGGAGGGGTCGTACTCGGCAGCCAGGCGCAGGCTCCCGCCCCGGCTCAGCCGCAGGCTGTGCTCCCGGTCACGGCCCGCGGGCAGGTCCAGGGGCAGCAGCGCCGTGGGAGGTTGTGTCGCGGCCGGGGCGCTCCTGGATCGGCGCTGGGCACTGGGGCTGGTGTCAGCCGAGCTGTCGTCAGTGGACAGCGAGCTGTTGCGGGCCACCGAGTGCTTCAGCTTGATGACCTTGGACTGACTCTCTTGGCTGAAGAGCTTCAGCAGGGAGACGGAGCGGGACAGCAGCGGGGAGCCGAAGGGCGAGGACTCCGCTGAGGAGCACGTGTCGCTTTCGCCGCCGCTGAAGTAGCGGCCGGGGTGCATGAGGGCCGCGCCGAGGTCAGCGGGCGTCCGGCGGCCGCTCTCGCCGTTGAGCTTGGCTTTGCGCTGGGCGCTGGGCGAGGTGACGGGCGAGGGGCACAGGCTGCTGTGCTCGCTGTGGAAGAGTGACTCTTTGCGCCGCGTGTGGGGGCTCTCCATCAGCGTGGCGAAGCCGTAGGAGGTCTGCGCCTTGGGCACGTAGGGCAGCGACATGGCCGTCTGTGCCTGCGGGTCTACGTTGGTGCCGCAGCTCCCCTCGGTCCAGTCCTCGGCGGTCTCGATCTGGATGATGTGCCGCCCGGTGGTCCGCGACCGGGAGCGGCTGGAGGGGCGCGGGCTGCGCGGGGGCTTGCGCCCGGCCAGGTCCTGTTCTGAGACTGAGGCACCCAGAGCAGCCGCTGCGGGGACCTCGGAGCCCTCAGCCTCGGCGGGTGCCGCGCTCAGCTTGGGCGGGATGAAAAAGTCGGGGATCTTGTCGGGGGTGAGGACGTTGCTGTAGCGGGACCCCCGCGAGGAGTCCTCTGTCCCCGCTCCCCGGGACCCGCCGCTCTCCGCCACCCNGCCGCCGCCGCAGCCCGGGCGGGGCGGGCGCGGACGCGCTTTTATACGGCGGTGGCTCCGCTCCCTTGTCCGCGCCGCCGCCGTAATCCTCCGAGTGCGGCGCCCCCACATTTCTGCGCGCCGCCCTTGGCCGGACCAGGGCTGGAACCGGGACCGGGACCTGGACCGAGCGGGACCGGGACCGGGACCGTGAGGCCCCGGGGTGCTGATGCTCGGGAGGTGCGGGACTCTGACCCCAGGACACCCGGCCGTGTTCCCGCGGGGCAGTCGGGTTTGGGATGGGGCCAGAAGTGGAGTCGGGATGGCAGCAGCCCCGTTCCCCCCTGCCGCGCTCCCGGTGCCCCCAGTCCGGAGCGCGGTCGTTCCCCTCTGGGAGCAGCCGCTCCCCACTCCCAGCTCTTGATCTCAAAGCACTGAGTGAAGCCAGCAGCGTCTCGGGGCTGAGGAGTTGCCTCAACAAGTGGTTTAATATCGCTCTGGAGGAGCTCGGGAGCAGTGCCATATGTCACTCTCCCCCGTGTCACACAACCCACCAGCCCCCTGGAGGGATGAGGTGGGGGCTGGGGACACCGGGACAAAAAGTCAGGAGGGTTTAGGGAGCATCACTGCAAGCCCCGGTGTTGCAGGGGGTCGGGAGACAGCCGGGTGATCGGGCCCTGGTCCCCCGGGGATTTACAGCCTCGGGGACAGGGATGCGCTGGCAGGGACAGTAGCACAAAAGGGTCAAGCGGCTGTTCCTTCCTGACTGCTGCCCTGTGGATGCCGTCAGGCTGCTGGGAAGCTCCATCATTCCGCAGCAGTGCAGGGCTGGGAATGACGGCCAGGAAGAACAGCCTGGCGTGGTGAGCGCCTTCCGCGGGGGCTGCTGCGGGAGGCCTCGGCTCCCTCTGCAT
>WBMY01005813.1:63454-81646 GCA_013397315.1 Donacobius atricapilla
GGTCGGAGCCAGCCCCGCTCGGCCCCCCGTCCTGCTCCAAGCCCCCCTGGCCATGGCCTGCGGCCGCGCCAAAGCCCGCGGGGTTGGCGCCGGCCCCGCGAGTTTCCAGCCTGGCCACAAGCGTTGGGAGCGAGGGGCTGGGGGTAGCAGGCAGGGGAGGGCGACGGCCCCTCCCAGAGCCACAGGGCTGTGGCACAGGCTGTCGCCCGCTCGCGTTTTGCGGTAGCTGGAGCGAAAGCGGTCAGCAGCCCCCGGCACTGCCCTCGCCCACAACAGGGACATTTTCTGCTCTCTCCACCTCTGCATTCCCGGGAAGCGCTGCAGAAGCCCAGGGCTGGCCGGGGGGGGTGGGAGGGCTTGGCCAGGCTTCGATGTACAAGCGGGCTGCCCTACTTCTGTGCCTCCCAGCCCACTGGTCTCTTCTGCTCTGATTTCATCTGCCTCCAAAGCCAGATCGGACTCCCGTTTTGTTTATATCTGTCTGGAGGGCTCAGGCAGTAAAAAAAGCACAAACATTTTCTTGTTTTTCTTCTTGTAACTGCAGCAACCATGGGGGAAAATCCCACAAAATCTTTAAAGATTTTGTGACCTCAATCGAGCAATTCACCCTTGCTCCTGCCCCGGGGCTGCGGCGTTTTTCCAGCGGTTCAGAGGACTCCTGGCTGGCTGGGCCCAGAAGGGCAAGGACACCAGAGAGGACCCACAGCAGCTCTGCTGTGCTGGACCTCTGAGGACCCTCACCTTTCCCCAGCCCTGCATCCCTTCCATCGCCAAAGTGGTCTTAATGTTGTGGCTCCATCGTCGCAGTATCACGGGCTCCTTTCAGCGCTTGTTTTCAGCTTCCCGAGGAGCTTCCTTGGGCCGCTCTTCGGTCCAGCAGCCCCCTGGCCCCGCGGCAACCGGCACAAACAAAACCGGAGCCTCCCCGGGGGCCGGCCATGCCCTGAACGACGTACCCGCCTTTGTCTTTCCTCCTCACTGTCTCCTGCTCCCTGGCAGGTGATGGGGTGAGAGCCAGTAATTGCTCTAAGTGCGATCAATAAATCAAGGTAATAGAATTACATCTGCTGTTGCCATGTTGGGAACCGCTTCCCTGCTCTCTGATCTCTCTCCTTGGGTTTTGTTTTTAAGCTGCTGCAGAGCACTGGAACAAATCAGGCTTCTCCATGCTCTTAATAAGCGGCTGCAGGAGGGTCCAAGGGGTACTCAGGTATCTGCCCAGCCAGGGGGGTGAGGGGACACATTCCCAGGGGCTGGGGGTCCGTCGAGGGAAGGCACCGTGTCCCTGCGGAGGTTACGGGCGTTTTGCCCAACGGCATGCAACGTGCAGAGCACTCCGGGGACCGCGGGGACCCCGGGGCCTGGCGACAGCACAGCCGGGCACGGTGCAGCAACCCTGAGGAGATGGAGCTGCCCTCCACTCCCACACAAATCCCGGGAAATCGAGGGATTACTTTCATCTTTCAGGTGGAGTTACCTGAGAAGACTTTCCCTCGGGTTTAACCATTACTTAAAGGAAAACCTCCGTGGACAAAGGCTGGATCGCAGCCTCTAGCGCTCCGCGGGCGGGCAGGAGCCCTTGACGACCTCTCGCTGCCCCACGGTGAGACCCCTCCAGGCATCCCAGGTCGCCTCCCGTGTGCATCCGCTGCCCGGGGCAGCCACCTCGAGCGGGCGTGGTCGAGCAGAGGGGCCCTGGCCAGCATAAAACTTGTCTGAACTGTGCCAAATTAATCTCCTCTGACTGTGCACCACGGTAATCAGCACCACGAGCTCTCCGGCCCTTGCAGGATTAATCAGGACGCGCCCCAAACCCTGGCGGGCACCGGGGTAGGAGCTGCTCCCCATCCGCAGCCCCGGGCCCGGCTGCCCCTCCCCACCACCCGCGGCACCGGGCTCGGGGGCAGGGACGGGATCGTCCTAGGGAGGCGCTTGACTGTCACCACTCCGGGATGCCGGGTGCTGAGGACAGAGCCACCAACTCGGCACCGGGAGAGCCGCGACGGGGCAGGCACGGCCCTTCCCGAGCCGCCGGTGCCGCCNCGCGGCGCGCCCAGCCCCGGGGCGTCCGCATGTCCTTGTTCAACCCGCCCGCCCCAGGCGGGAGCGGTGCCCGTGAGGGAGCAGCGGCCGGTCCCAAAGGCGCGCCGGGGCCCTGGGTCGCTGCCGGTGCCGCCGCCCGTTCCCGGGGCCGCCGGTCCGCGACGTCACGNCCGATGAGGAAGAGGCGGAGCAGCCAATAAGGTGCGGCGGAAGTGGCAGTTCCCGGTCCGGGGGCGGGGCCAGCGGGCGGGNCCGGTGTCCGGTGCGGGGTGCGGGCTCTCCCCGGTGGGCCGTGCTCCTCAAACCGCCCCTGTCGGCGCCTGCCGGCCCGGGGAGCGGACGCGATGGAGCCGGCGGATGCTGCAGCCTGAAGGATCCCATGGATGAGCGCTGCACCTGCCCGCGTTGTGCCGCTTTCCCGGTGCGCTCTCGTTCCTGGGCAGCAAAACCGCCGCGGGCCCGGACAGGGAATCCCCCACCGTCCTACTGGCGTTGGGTTGAAGCATCCTAGGATGTCTGTAGTCTATGAACAGAAAGAACGTTTCAGAGCAGCATCTCTCGCTGCCTTCGCTCGTGTTTCGTATCCCACTCAGCTGCGTGAGCTCTCTGAAATGCAGGACGAGGCTGCTGAAAGATTTTTGACTTTGCTCTGTTTTGCAGCGACAGGGGATCGGGGAGCCCAGCGTGTACCACGCTGTGGTGGTGATTTTCCTGGAGTTCTTCGCCTGGGGGCTGCTGACCACGCCGATGCTGACGGTGAGTGTGGCTCCCTGGCAGCTTTCCTGGGGCTCCCGAGAATTAAGGTCTTAGCACAGCCTTTCCTTGGGGAACTGTGGAAAAGCAGTCTTTGGTTATGCAAAAATATTTAGACATATTAGCCTGGTAATATAAAATGCAAATCAAACATACAGACAGCACCAGGGGACCCGTAGAGAAGTGATGTGATGACATAAAGTAAAACCAGAGTGGGTTCAGGTGATGGGGAAAGGCATGTTTGAGGCTCTCTTAGCCTCACCCAAGCATGCTGGAACGATTTATAGACCTGGAAAATGTTAGGAACAGTGGTTTTCCATACTGGAAAGGGCAGGCAGAGCTCCTCACATAGAGGCACATTTGGCAGGATATTTTCCTGGATTAGGCCCTTCCAGGCCTCTGGCTGGCAGATGCTTACGGAAATTTTGCAAAAGTTGCTAGCTCTGACTTTTTCATTTGGTTTTGGCTTATCTTCCCTCCAGGTCTTACACCAGACTTTTCCTCAGCACACGTTCCTGATGAATGGCCTGATTCATGGAGTCAAAGTAAGGAATATTCCTTCCAGGATTTCCTTTAAATCTGCCATCGGTGCAAGAAGGACATGCCATTATTATCTATATAATTTGCTGATGTCAGCTGATATTTGGCCTGTTTGAGGGGGCTCTGGCAAACCTGATGTAAAAGGAAGGACACAGACATGGGGCAGCTTGTGCAGCTGATTTTACTGAGCAGGAGTGACAACGTGCTGCTTTGTCAGTGTAGGGCTGGAGGTACAACAACTGTGTGTTTCAGCTGGAAATATTCTCATCAGCATGAGATCAGCCCTGTGCCCATCCTCTGGAGCATAACAGAAAGAAAAATCTGTGACATCTGAACTTACTAGTGATAGAAGCTGAAACAAGTGGCCTCAGTGACCTCCAGGCAGGAGGTGGGAATGTGCTGTGGCACAGGGAGTGGGACTGGGGAGCTTCTTGCACTAGACCAGCATTCCCAGAGCAGAATTGCAGGCAACAGTTGTGAACAGGCAATTGTCCTGTGTTCTGACTGGAGAATCAGGCAACACAGACAGGCTGTCTCTGGCAAGAGGATCTTGGAAAACAGCCCCAGATGGGTTTCCTGGGCACTCCCATCAGCACTGAAAAGCTCTGCCCTGCCTGACTCGGGCTTGGGAGATGTGGAAAGGCCTTGGATAATTTTATTTGTGCTTAATGGCCTTGGCTTCTCATTATGTCTGTCCTGTCTCCACCTACAAGAGAAAGCTTTCCCCAGAACTGCAGCAGCTGTTGCCATGGTGGAGCTGTGCCAGCAGCTTTCCAGGTCCTGGCAGGGCTGCCTGAGTGCCCACAGCACAGGCAGAGCTCTGCAGGGAGCCGGAGTGCTCAGTGGGGCCTTGCTGGTCGAGGATTTGTTTTTCCCTCCCTAAAAGGATGCAGGCCGTTTAATAAACTGCCCTATTGTAATAACAGTGTTTCTGCTTGTAGCAATCAGGAGTGGGTTGTGTCCTCCTGATATTGTTGAAAGCTCTCACTGAGGGGTTTCTCTGTCCTCTGGTCTGTCTGTCCATCCCAGGGTCTGCTCTCTTTCCTAAGTGCCCCGCTGATTGGTGCTCTCTCTGATGTCTGGGGCAGGAAATCCTTCCTCCTTCTCACCGTCTTCTTCACGTGTGCACCAATTCCCCTGATGAAGATCAGCCCCTGGTGAGTTCACCCTCAGTACAGCCCCGGGGTTCTGAGGAGGGGAAGGAGCAGGAGGCTGAAGGAGGAGAATTTGCAGGTGCTCATTTCAGGATGAGATAGAAGAGTTTCATCCATCTCAAGAATGGAGGAGGATGCTCAGCCTAGAGACTGACTTGTCTGGTTCTGCTGGAGGGTTCCGTTGGGAATAAAGGGTTGGTCTTTCCTCTGTGCTTGTTCCCCTGCACAGTGCATTATTTCTATTAGGCAAATAAATGGTAAAACATAAGGGGCCACCAGACTGAGGGTCCATGTTCCCAAGCCTCTTCTGGTGCACTGCAGGGACCGAGGGGAAAACAAGGGAGAGGCTCTGCTTCAGCAGCTGTGGACCATGGTGTGGTTGCTCTCCAATTCTGTCTTGGGCTCTTGCAGGTGGTACTTTGCTGTCATTTCCATGTCTGGAGTGTTTGCTGTCACCTTTTCTGTGATTTTTGCCTACGTTGCCGATATCACGCAGGAGCATGAGCGTAGCACGGCATACGGCCTGGTAAGGAGCTGAGTCCCTGTCCTGGCTCTTGAAAGAAATATTTGGGGCTTTGCAGGTAGGAGAGGTATAAAACTAGGGTGGGAGATTTATTGATTAATCATGCAGTCTCCCTATCCTTCTGTTTGGGTTTTAGCTCTGAGGGGGAGGCTGATCTCTGCCCACTCTGGGCGCTAGCTATGTTGTATAAACCAGCCTGGCCCTTGAGCTTTTCCACACCAGGGAAGGGGGGCTTGTGATGCTTGGTGTGATCCTGCCCTTCCTGTAGCTTTACTGACAGGGCCATATGGGAATTGCTAGGACAGCTTTGATTTCCCTTTGCTAGAACTTAGCCCAGGTGCACCAAGAGAATCTGTCATCTGTCTCTGCACAGGAGTCCCTGTGAATTCTTGTTTACCTCCCCATCAAAGATGCCAGAAGGAGTTCCCCTGGGTCACTGGGGAGGAGGAAATGGGCTCTAGGAAGAAGAGGGTCTAAGGATGTTTTATGCTTCCAGGTGTCAGCCACGTTTGCTGCCAGTCTGGTCACCAGCCCGGCCATCGGCGCGTACCTTTCCCAAGCGTACGGTGATACCTTGGTGGTTGTGCTGGCTTCAGGGGTTGCCTTGCTGGATATTGGCTTCATCCTGCTGGCAGTGCCCGAGTCGCTGCCTGAAGAGATGCGCCCGGTCTCCTGGGGAGCTCCAATTTCCTGGGAACAAGCTGACCCATTCGCTGTGAGTGACCCTGCTGCTGTGTTCCTGTGTGCTGGTAATGCTTAATGTTTGCTTTAGTCCTGCTGGTTTTTAAGGTGTGAAGCCCTTGGTTTGGCTGGCTTTGTACCTGGAGATTTTTCAGTGATATTAAGTCAAATTTAAAAACATTCTTTCCCACTCCCCACCCCTTTCCCTGCAGTCCTTGCGGAAGGTGGGTCAGGACTCCACAGTGCTGCTCATCTGCATCACCGTCTTTCTCTCCTACCTTCCCGAGGCCGGCCAGTACTCCAGCTTCTTCCTGTACCTGCGACAGGTCAGTCGCTGTCAAAGCTCTGGGTGTAGGAAATCCTGGCCTGTAAATACAGAGTTGTGTCACCTGTCCCAAGGTGGCTTTTCTTGGCCAGTAACTCAGCAAAGCTGAAATTGTAAGAAGCAGTGATTTGTTCCAGCTCTCCTGAAAAATGTGTGAACCTGCTGACTGCTCTGTAGGCATGGCCAGGGGCAAGGCCTGGCTTTGCTCCTTGCTGGTGTCTGCCTGGCCGTCCTGGCTGTGCCACATTCAGGCACTGGAAGGGGAGCTCAGTGATCTAAAACCGTTTCTTCAGCTAGAGGAAAATCTTCTGTTTGATTCCTGTGGCAGCCCAGAGGCAGTGGCTGTTAATGTGCAGGTCCCAGAGCAGCAAATTCAGTAAACATGGGTGACACTGATGGATGGGCTCTTGTCACCTGGTACAAATCTGCCTGAAAAGTCCCTCTTTGATGTTTTCACAGGTCATTGGTTTTTCCTCAGAGACTGTAGCAGCCTTTATTGGTGTAGTTGGAATTCTCTCTATACTGGCTCAGGTGAGAAGCAATTTCTTTGTTGGCTTGAGCAGTCTGCTGTAAGAATGTCCAGAATTTCTGATTTCGGGGCCACTGAGTTGTCAGAACTCCTGTGGCCACACAGACTTTTGAAACAGAGAAGATCTTAAATTGGGATGGACCCATAACGATCATCAAGGTCCCTCAGGTTCCTGTCCTCTTGTCTCCTGGTGTTGCCCTCTTTCTTTACCCCTGCCCTGAAAACACCTGTTTTTCTTTCCAGACAGTCGTGTTGGGAATTCTCATGCGTTCGATAGGAAATAAAAACACCATCCTCCTGGGACTAGGCTTCCAGATCCTGCAGCTTGCCTGGTACGGCTTTGGATCGCAGCCTTGGTGAGGGTTTGCCCACGTTTCTTTCCCTCTGTGGCCGCTCCCACCCTGCAGCACAGGGTGAGGCTGTGGCTGTTCCTCACAGCTGTCTCCTTCCTCCCCAGGATGATGTGGGCGGCAGGAGCTGTGGCTGCCATGTCCAGCATTACCTTCCCAGCCATCAGTGCCATGGTGTCGAGGAACACGGACCCTGACCAGCAGGGTGAGTGCTTGGGGACCCATCTGATGGTGGGGGGTTCGTCCCAGCAGGTGCTGAGCTGGCACAAGGGCAGGTTCTTGGCCATGGTGGTGGAGGGGTGGGCAGGAACATCTGTGCCAGCTGTGGAGTGGCACTGTACTCGCAGCAGTTATTGACACTCTTATCTTTGACCATGGCTGGTGCTTTACTAGGGAACTCCCAAGTCATTCAAGTGGGTGGTGTTGTCTCTATGAGGCAGAGGAGGCTGCTGCATTTTGCCCGCCTCACAGTACATCTGTGAGTCCTTAATTAAATTCATTTAAGTTCATTGGAAATTCTTGCTTGATGTGCCCATGCTTATTTGAGTCTGTGAAGCAGCAAGCCCAGCATTGCTGATTTTTGTAGAACCTGGCACTGAGTGAAGCTGCTCATCTGCAAACCCCTCCCTTTGCACATCAGCCCAGATCCAAGTGCTTGATCCTGTCTCTAAATATCTTTAAATATGTATCCTGGAATAAAACAAGTCTCTTTGGAAAGCTGTTGGCATTTCCCCCCTTCCTCACTCTGTCCCCAGGTGTGGTGCAGGGGATGATCACTGGAATTCGGGGTCTGTGTAACGGCCTGGGGCCAGCACTCTATGGTTTTGTCTTCTATCTCTTCCACGTGGAGTTGAACGAAATGGCCGAGGTGGAAACTTTGGGCAAGGCCTCCAAACCCAACATGGCCAACCCTACGGATGAGGTACCTATTCAGCCTCTCACTTTGTTTCCTGGGCTGTGTTTGCCCTCATGCTTCAATCATTCCTGTCTCTCTCTCTCTCTCTCCAGAGCAGCATCATCCCTGGGCCCCCCTTCCTGTTCGGGGCGTGCTCCGTGCTGCTGTCGCTGCTGGTGGCCCTGTTCATCCCGGAACACAACCTGGCACTGAGGTCAGGCAGCCACAAGAAGCACAGTACGGGGGCCCAGGCCCACCCCCACAGCCCACCAGCCGGGGGGTCTGATGGCAAGGAGCCCCTGCTCGAGGACAGCAGCGTGTGAGGTGGGACAGGGGACCTGCCTCGTGGCTCAACTCCACATCAAGGACGGACTCAGCAGGAGTTCGGGGAGGGGGAGAGAGGGATCTGAGGTAACAGACTGTGCCACTAACAGCTACTGAGGAGGGACAAGGTTTCCCTTCAAGCCAAATACACCCAGCTGGTGCAAAAACGGAATTGTATCACCTGGTGCTGATGGAAAGGGGAGATACGGAACTGCTCCACTGGAGGGATGGTTCTGGAAAGCAAACCTGCCCTTGTGCGTGACCCCTGTGTGCCCTGCCAATCCCTCTGCTCACCGGTCACGAGAGATGGAGCCAGCGTGGGCTGTGTTTGGTGGGAGCTCACTGAGAATAAAATATGGCATTTGCTCCATGCCCCATCCCTGACAGAGCTGGTTCCTGCTGCTGGCCCCGGCCCTGCACGCTGTGTGCTGTGGTGACACGCTGAGGGGTGCGTGTGTGAAGCACAGGGAGTGGAGCTCCAAGCTTCCTCTCTGCTCGAGGGCCTGAGGAATGTGACCATTCTGACCCAAGTGAAACTTAGACCAAAAAATATAAATCTACTGACTTAATGTTCTGATGAAGAGGATAAAAATGAAGAAGTCGCAGCTGACACAAGGGAGAATGGGCAGATGAGAGAAGGGTGACTACATGAACTACAAATGCTTGGATGGCCACAACGGCTGCAGTTCTGTTTGGTTTTCTTTTTCTTGTCACTCTGAGGTGGCATTTGCCTGTTGCCTTCACGGGCAGTAGGTAGGATTTTGTCAGAAATCTTTTTTTGGAGCTGTGGGGGTTGTTTAGGAGATACAGATCTCTGGCAGGTTGGAGAAACAACTTGGCTGTGCTGAGCACTTTGGAGATGCGTGGTTTCCTGGGAGAAAGGTCAGAGAAATGACAGTTTACCTTGAGCACTTTGTATAAAGCATGCTGGTTTGCCACTGGGCTCCTGCCATCTGATGCTAAACCCAAAGAGTGGGCTTTAGTATTGTCCAGAGCTGGTTTGTTCTCAACCCAATAGATCCTGATGGTGAAGGTTGTGTTGATTTGGACTTAGGGGTTTGGATTCTGTGTGGCATTTCTGAGACTGCTGTGGGGGCTCAGTGGAACTGCAACCTCTGCTGCAGGCGCAGCTGTGCTCAGAAAGAGCAGGAGGTGCTTGGAGCGTTGTGAAAGGAGCTGAGGCAAACAGGGAATGTGTGGTTGTTTATAGAAATGTGGCAGAGGGCAGGAAACAATTGTTCTCCTTTGAGTAAATAAGAAGTGGTGGCATTGAGCAGTTCTGGGAAGTAAGGACCAAACTGAGGACACTTCAGGAATACTTTGTTAAAGGAATTGAGAGTGCGGCAGCCAAACCAGTCTTGCCTTGGCTGTTCTCTGGCTGAGGTCCCCTCTCTGTGGGTTTGGGGAAGGTTACCCAGGGGAGAGCAGCCAAAAGGGAGGCAGTGTTGGCCCTTTACATCATGAATCTTTGCAGACACACAGCAGCGACTGCAAGTGCCATTCGGGTATCGGATGTGGGTATTTAAGTTAGGGTAGACAGTTTTTTCTGCATTGATCTGGCCTAGTGGCAGCTCCTGTGCTCAGAACTAGGTGCAGCTGGGACACAGAGAGGTGCAGAGGTGGGTCTGGCTGCAGGTCTGGGGAGCAGAGCCAGCAAGAACTTCCTTGATCTGCCGTGACTCCATTTTTCCCAGGCTCCTTGTGGTGACACTCCCAATTCCCAAATATTAGTGGGATGGTCAGTACTGTGTGTGCATGGCCAGCTTTTATCCTGAAGGAAATCCTGTCACTTGCACTTCCAGGCAGCAGTTCCCCCACCTCTGTGTTCCTCACAAAAATGCCTTTTTTAGACGGGACTTTCACCAAGTCCCGGCAATCCGTTGATTAACAATGGATTAAAGTGAGCTGAAGTAGGTTTTTCCCTCACACACAGATGAAGTAAAACACAGAATCCTTACCTCGCTCACGCGGAGGCACTCGGAGCTTCACGGGTACAATATAGCGACACATTACAAAAAGACGAGCATAATTTATATGATATAAAGTATATAGAGATATATTTTTAAAAGTTCTCTCCCTTATTGCATAGTTTATTGAAACCAATGTGATTTTGGTCCTGTTCCCTCTCACCACTGCTGCTGCCTGCGGCCTCTCAGCCTCTCCTTCCCCTCAGACCCCAGAACTGTCCAGCAATCTTCCCTCCCCAATGTGACCTCTGAGCTTCTGGTGATGCTGACCTGTGCATTGTGGGCCTGGAGTGTTTTGGTCCCTTTGTCAGCCCCCGAACTCGGGGCCAGGTGAGGCAAGCAGGTGACTGCCAGAGCGGGGGCTGTGGCCTGGTTGGTGACGGGCTGTGCTGGCACTGGGCACCAGTGGGGTTACAGCACTGGGCAGCTGGGCTGGGGATACGGCAGCGTGTGGATGGAGGGGGGTACAGCACCAGGCAGCAGCAGGACCCCTACAGGTGCCATTACCAACAGAAAGGTGTCTTGTGCTGGTGTGCAGACCCGGGAGCAGGGGCCCTCTGAGGCGCAGGGGTGCTGGGAGCAAGCAGGGATTCCTTCCCATCCTGTCGGGGTTCCTCTCACCTGCTTCGGTGGGGCCCTGGCTCGGGTGGGCGCCCTTCCCTCGGCACAGGGCTGTGGCCTCTGCACTGCTCTGCCTTGACGTGACAGAGCAGGAGCTGGGCCAAGCTGGAGCTGAAGTAACCAGAGCCAAATGAAGAACGACTTGTTCTGAAGGGCCGGTGCTTCTGCAGCGTCCCACGTGGAGGCTGGAAAGGCTGTGTGGAGCATTCAGCTAGTTTTGCCAATTCTTGTTACTTTATATGAAAACGCAACTTTTTAAAAAGGAGTCTTTTTTCTTAAAATCCGCTTGATCTGCTGTGCAGTGCCTGAGCCTGGCTGTTTAACATCGAGATTCCCAGGATTTGTCTGCAGGGACTTAAAATCTGGGATGGTAACAGCAATGCCCAAACACAAGGCAAAAATCATCTCAATTGCCTGTCAGAAGTCCTGGCAGGTCAAGGGAGTTTCAACTGATCGTGTTGCATTAAAAACCTGAATTACACCATTGCTTTCTCTTCTGCCATTAATTTTGCAAAGTAGTAACTTTTTACTTCCCTGTTTTTATTCTTTTTCTGCACTCCAAAGGCTGTTGACAGCTGTGGTATCTTTAAAGCGTGGGCACTCAGCCCCACCTCTGCTCTCTCACAGTTCACCATCACGTGCATTTGTGTGTCTCTTTTTTAAGCTAACGATAAAATGTATTTATTTCGGTTCAGGTTGTGTTTGGAACTGGCTAATCTCTCCCTCTGATGGATTATTTATTAAACTGCTGCTTTCCTGTTGTGTCGAAGGTCTCTGTCCTTGTTCCTCTCCATCACCAGTGGTACCAGGTAGCTTCTGCCCAGAACTGAAATTCCCCTTGACAATTACGTGAAGATGTGGGAAAGGTTTGGGAGAGCAGGGTCAGGGCTGCCAGTGCCTGCCTCAGCCCAGGATAGGAAGCAGGTCTGTGGCTCCTGCCTGCTGCCCCACTGGAGCATCCTCCTGGACTGGTTTTTAGTAGCTGTTGTAAGCTATTGTCTTAATTTTCAGACAGGCCTAATTTAGATCTTGTCTGACTCATTTAAACACTTTGTGGTGGCTGAGGATGGTCCTAAGTGACTAATACAATCCCCAAAAATATAAACACATCCAAGTCAGCTGTGGGATGGGAACTGGTGCTTGATGGATGGTATCCTGGAAACATGAGACATTACACAGCCTGTTGCTTCTGTATGCATTTCCTCTGGACTGGAGCTAGCTTTTGTTTTATTGTTTCCATCTTTAATTGAGAGAAAACCCACAACTTGTCTCACGTGCTGTCGCTGGAGAACAAAGGGCAGGTGTTGCAGTGCAGGATGATGTTGACCACCCTTCCCCTGGTGCGGTGGTTCCTGGGGCAGTGGCAAAGCCTTGTCCCTTCTGGTGTTGGTGGTGACAGCCTGGGGCTAGACCCCGACCCGAGGGGCTCTGGGGGTATCCTGTGCTGGAGCCAGCATTCGTCCCTTGGTGGTTTGTGTCTGCTCACTGAACTGTTTGGTTTCCTGAGCAACATCTCTGGACAAAGTATTGCCCGGCACAAATCCCTGTGCCTGCCCTATGGGAGGAAGCACAATCAGCTTCCAGGAAAGGTGTTCAGGCCCCGAGTCTGGAAAACCATCATTCCCTTCGTTCCTTCAAAGGTTTCCTGTGGGGTGGAAAACACTCTTGGGGTGGAAAACACTCCTGGTGCATAAGCCTGCTCCTTCCAGCCTGTGCACGCAACCTGGTGCTGTCCCTGTGCTGTGCCCAGGGCAGTGGGAGCTCCCGTGCTCCTCTGGGCTGGGGGGAATGTCTGAATCCATGGAGGAGAGGTCCCAAGGTAGTGGAATAGGGGTTGAGGTGAGTCCACTATTTGGGCTCCATGAGTGAGAGATGCCCTGCGGGCTCTGCCACATCACTCAGCTGGGCCAAGTCCCCTGACCTGCTCCTGGCTTGGTGGCTGAGCCATTGGAACTGGCCCTTGTGCAGCTGGATGGTTGTCAGGTTTCCATGACTTGTTTCCTCTGTGTTGCCCCCACTGTGGGTGGCTGGGGCAGCTCTGGGCACTTCCAAGCCCCAAAACAGATGGGGTGCAGCACAAGGTGTGGGGCTTTCTGGTAACTGCTAATTTCTTGAGGTCCAGGAAGGTCCAGGGAAGCTTCTCTTTAAGATAAGGCAGTTCCATAAATGCTCAGCTCTCATTCAGACACTGATTCAGGGGTTTTCTCATTGCACCAGTGCCTCAATCAGGGTTGTGGGAAGGGGAAGAGAAACCCTGGCACCACATATATGTCTTCAAGGTTCCCAGACTCATTTCTGGGAAGAGCCTTGCAGTGTGGGAGCAGCCCTGGCCATGGCTTGTCTCAAGGCTGGGCGGGGGGCTCTGGTGGCTGCTGAAAAATCCGGGAAGTGGCTCTGTTAACACAGGATGGAAGGAACAAAAACCCCAGAACCATTAATCACCTGCTTCAGCTGAGTGTGCACATTTGGAGGGGAGTGTTTACAGAGAACTTCCCTTGCTCACAGGCCTCCTGCACCCTCAGAGAATTAATGGCATGACCTCCTAAAAGGATACGTGGCACACCCAGTGCCTCTCAGAACAGTTCCCAGATGGGAAATGTCCAGGTCCTGTGATGACACTGGGTGCAGAGATGGGCACATCTCTCCCTCAGCCCTTTGGGACTTTTCCCAGCCTTGGCTGCAGCCTAGCAGGATGGGATGGGGCAGAACAGGACTCATCTCTCCATGGGGAGCTGGGCAGGAACAAGAGAGTGATGCCAGACCAGGAGTGGACCCAGGACAGATGCTGAGGTTGAATAATGCAGGGTGTTCAACACTTTCTCTGTACTAACATTTTCTCCATCAGTACCACAAGACCAACCCTCACAGGATCACCTGCTTCCATCCCTGAGAACACCCTGTCTGAGGAATAAATGCACCTGCCAACAGGGCTGACCACGGGCCCAGGCTCTGCTTTTGGGGCAGGGGCTGACAGGGCCCTTTCCAAAGCTGTGTGTCCCCAGCAGCTGCTGGGGTCATGGAAAGGCTGGTTTGCAGGAGGCTCTGGGGGAATGATGTAGCCTGCAAAAAAACAAGGATAGAGCTGGATCTGAGCCACATCCCAGGGAGCAGGTGCCTGTGCGGGGCTCCCCAGTGGGGTGATGGGGGCCCCAGCAGCCACACGGGGATCCTTTGGGACAGGGGCTTTCCTGGGTTTGGAGGGGCTGTCGCCTTGGCCGTCAGCTGGGTATTGTGCAAGAGCCGAACTTGGAAGAAAATCAGAAACCTCCTTCTGGAAATACCCCTTGGTCTGGAAGTTGTGGAGGTCCTGGGGCTGATGCTCATGGGGGCGGTTCCTACAGGGCTTAAGAAGGGCTGGGGTTGGAGCCGGCGGCCAGAAGGAGGCAGCTCCGGCCAGCGGCACCCGCTCCCTGGAAAGGGGGAAAGGAAGGAAAGAAGGGAAAACCAGCCCTGCTGCTGCCCTGTGGGTAATGGAGCTGGCTCCTGTCTTTCTCCTCCTCGGCTCGCTGTGGGGCTGCAGCGGTGAGTGCCACGGGGCCAGGAGCCACACTAATCCCCCGACCCACTGTGCTGCCCCGCCCTGCTGCTGCTCTACTTGCTTCATCCTACGGCCCCAGGACAGGACTTCCCTGTCACTGAGCCGTGACAGCCACCCTGTCCCCACGCCGCTGCTGGAGCTCCCTGTCCCGGCGCTCGGAGCTGCAGGGGGCTGGTGACTGTCCCCTCCCCTGACCCTGCACTTTCCTCCTGCCCAGGACGCCCCACTGACAGGCTGGTGGTGACACCGCGGGAGCCGGTGGTGTCGTTCGGGGGCTCGACAGAGCTGAACTGCTCCTTGGCCTGCCCAGGGGGCAAGGTGGAATGGAGGGGGCTGGACACCGCCCTGGGGACCATCTCCTCCTTCTCCACCCACAGCATCCTGCACATCAGACACGCCACTGTGGCCACGGAGGGCATGAAGATCTGCCAGGGCAATTGCCACGGGCAGCACTACCAGAAAGCCATCACACTGAAGGTCTACGGTAAGCACTCCCCAGCCCATGCCTCACTGCCTCTCAGCGCAGCCCTGGATCCCCAAGGCAGCCCCTTTCCTCCTGAGCTATGCTGTGCTGCCAAAAATCACCCTTGACGCTGCCACTCCTTTCCAGCCCTTCCAGACACGCTGAGGCTGGAGGCAGCTCCCCACGTCCTGCTCCCAGGACACCCCACCAAGCTGAACTGCTCGGCCATGCACCTGTATCCTATCGCCGGGATGGCCCTCACCTGGTACCGGGGGCACCACGTGGTGAAGAACACAGACTTTGATTTTGAGGAGACCGATGAGGAGCTGTATAACATTGTTTCCACCCTGTCCGTGAAAGGGACAGAGGTGGCAGAAGGGGTGGAGTTCAGGTGCGAGGTGACGCTGCATGTCGGGCAGGAGACCTTCACCCGGGTGGCATCTCTGGTGGCAAGTGCCAAGGGTGAGTGCCAGGAGGGGCTGGGCCCCCCAGCCTGCACGTACCCCATCCTCTGGAGCCAACCCCCACTGTCCTGTGCTCCTTGGAATAGCTCTGCCAAGAAGGAGCAGCCCTGGCTTCTGCTCCACTCCTGAATCTCCCATCCCCATCCCTGTACCTGTCCCTCCTGGCTGTGCCCCTTTGCTCCTGCTCACTGTACTCAGGGAGTGGAGGAGCTTGGGGCTGCAGCAAGGTCACCTGTGACCAAGACCTCTGTGTGTTTGCAGGTGTGATGGAGCAGCCAACAACTGTGGTCACCTCCACGGGGAGCCCCAGCACAGCCAGGCCCGTGGCCACCACAGCGCTTCCTCCAGGGCCGAGTGTCCCTACAGGTGACCCCACCAGAGCATGGGTGCCCAACACTGGGACCACCCTGGATCTGGCTACTGTCACCAATCCTCCCTCCACAAAGCCCTCTGTGCCTCAGGACCTGATCGCAAGCAGCCCCATGGCGCGGGTGGCCCCCACCACCTGCCTCCCTGGCTCTGGCACGGTGGGGACAGGGCCATCTATGGGGACAATGCCTGCCTGCAGCCTGCAGATCTGGTCGCTGCCTCCCACCGGGACACGGGGCAGAGCCTTGAGCATCGAGTGCCACGCTCACTGCACTGGGAACGCCACGGTGGGCTGGCTCCGGACCCCCGCAGCCCTCTCGCAGTACCGGGAGGAGTCCGCGGGCAGCAGCTCCGCTCTGCGGCTGGACCGGGCCGAGCCCTGGCACCAGGGCCACTACCAGTGCGTCCTGCTCAGCCACCACGCCCAGGTGGTCAGCCTGGAGGTGATGGTCGTGGATGGTGAGTGGTGGTGATCTGCAGACCCCTGCCCTGCTCTGCCCTCATGGCTTGGGTAGGGCTGCAGCCTGTCGTGTCCGTGCCACTGTTGGTGCTGGGGGGATTCGTTCACCCCTCAGCATTTGCTGCAATAACAGCTCCTTGTGTTTGCAGATTCCTTCAGCTCGAGCCCTGTCATTGCTGTGGGGACAGCGGGATCACTCTTGGGGCTCATCGTGACTGGTGTCGTCTCTCGACGCCTTTGGAAACGATTCAGATCTCGGTAGCAGCTGTCCTAGGAGTGGGAGCAGCCGGCTGGTGGCCCGAGCCCTTCAGCTGCTGTCCCCCTGTCTGTCGCTGGCCTCGCCCGGCCCCTGGCCAGCAAGGAGTGGGAGCAGGAGGGGGAGCAGCTGCCTGCGGCTGCCGCGGGAGGAAAAGCCTGGAAGGGCAATGAGTAGAGGTGACACAGCGACGAGGCCAGGGACGCGTCCGGGATTGGGCCCCCGCGGGCTGGCACCGAACACTGGGCTGGGTCCGGCGCTAGGGGCTCGGCATCAAGGCCGCTCGTCTGTCACAACAGAAGGTCCGAGGCTTCCCCAGGGGGAGCGTGGGCTCGGCGGGCGGGTGGGACCGGTGCTCCAATAAAGAGCTGTTTCCGTTCGAGCCCTGAGCAAGTGTCCTTTGAGCCTGGGCGGCTCCGCTCCGGCGGCCCCTCACCGGCCCCTCGACAGCGGCAGCGTCCGCAGCACCCGCCCGGTTGCCAAGGGCGGGGCATGTGCCCGCAGTAAACATGGCAGCCGCCGCGGCCGCCGCGTTACCGTTGACAACGCAGCTCCTTTGCCCACACTCAAGATGGCGGCCGCGGCCTCGCCCAACGCCGGCGTTCTCGCATTGCCTTCCTGCCCACCGATTGGCTGCCAGAGTGCAAGATGGCGGCNGCTCTACAGCGAGCTGCTGCGGCGCATCTGCCAGCGCGGGGCGGCCCCGGCCGAGGCGGCGGCCGAGCTGCTGCGCCGTGTCCGCTGCCGCGACCACGAGGCCGTCCCGTTCGACGTGTTCCGCTACGGCGTCCTCACCTGCTGCGTGCTGCTGGAGTTCGCGGCCAAGGCCGACGCGCTGTTCACCGTGCTGGGCGCTGGGGACTCGGCGGACACCCGGCTGTGCCAGGCTGTGCTGCGGGCGCTGGAGGACGCGCTGGGCGCCGGGCACGGCTCGCGGCCTGGCCACTACCTGGAGGCTGGCTCCAGGCTGGGCCCCGACAGGCTGGCACTGGCCATGGACCAGGCGCTCCAGGAGAGGAAGCTCGGCTCCTCCATGAGCAGGGAGGAGTTCCTGAGGAAAGCCACTGCCCTGTTCATAGCGAAGGTGAAGCCCGTGGAGTGATGCCGGGAGGGAGCAGCGCTGGCTGTGGCCACTGCCGGCCCTGCGGGGCCCCCCTCCAAGCTGGATGGTGAGCACGGGGCGTTGGCTGGCCACTGGCTGAAGAGCCTTGGTCTGCCCAGCAAGAGATTCCCAGTTTCCACGCTCCTTGCCCTGTTCTGATGGTACCCAGCAGCTCCGTGTCCTTGTGTGCAGCCTTTCCCAGGCGTGGCTCTGCTGGCCCAGCTGCGCTGGGAGATCCCTTTTAGGTGTTACCCAGGACTGACGTGGAGGCTGTGACCCACGGAGCTGCTTTGGGCAGCTTTGAAATGACCCAGAAGGAACAAAGTGTGAGGCTGGGCTGTGGCTGCTCAGGGGCAGCTAAGGTGGTTTGGGATGTGGAGTGCAGGCTCTGGAGAGACGCATCCCCTTCCCCCAGGACCAGCTGCGTGTTAGGCCGGGGGTTATTTATTTCAACTTGTCCAGTCGTTATTTATACTGTTCAATTCTTGGTTTGCTGTAAGACATTAAAGCTTTTTTATTACTTTTTAGTGTGGCCTGTTTCTTACCTCCTGGCAGCATGAAGTGCCAGAATGAGCTGCAGCAGTGCCCAGATCCCTGAGACAAGCTCCGTGCTCAGGGGTTAGTGTTGGCAGCAGGTGCAGGATGTGGAGCGCCTGAGTGGAAGAGCCGGTGGGAGGATCCCCGCGGGCAGGGGATGTTGTGTTGTGCGGATGTTCTGCTCCCTGCAGGCAGGACGTGGTGCTGGTCTGGGTGACGCTGCGGGTGGCGGCTCCTGACGCAGGCACAGCTGACGGGATGTGACACAGAGGGAGGTGCGAGCCGGGGATGCCGGAGG
>WBMY01005813.1:81863-101364 GCA_013397315.1 Donacobius atricapilla
GAGATGGGGCTAGGGCGGGGGCGAAGGCAGAGCAGGCGGTGTCGGGGGATATGCTGGGTGTTTTGGGATGGAGTTGTGGAAGGGGTGAGACCCTGTGGGTGAGGGAGGGTGTCCCGGGTGGGTGTGGGGGTCGTGACAGAGCTGCTCGTGGGCGTGCTGAGGGCCAGGGAGAGCTCGGTCTTTCACTGGACACCTGGGGCTCCCTGCGGCCTCGGAGGGGTCCTGGCAGGGAGCTGGTGCGGAGGTGGCTGCTGCCAAACTACCGAGGGCCCCTTCGTTGTAAGGAGCATTTGGCTCCCTTGGAGGCTCTGCCTTGACCACCCCCCTGCCCGCCCCGGTCGGAAGGTACAGGACCGCGGGCTTCAGGTCGCTGATGTTCCCTCATCTGGAGGGGGATCCGGGGCATCACCACCAGACTGGAGGGAAGAGACAAAGGTCCCTCGAGTGCAGACAGAGACAGCCCAGGGTGGGAGCAAGGAGCTGGGTTGGGGAGTGAGTGTCATGGCTTGGTCTGGGGGTTTGAGGTGGAAGGTGTTTGGCGGCCTGACTGCCCAGTCTCCCCTCGGCAGGATGTGCGTGTGCTCTTCTCAGGTGTTGTGCAACATGGGGTAGCTGTTTTCTTCCTCTTTCTCATCCTCCCTCCTCCACTGAGCTCCTGTGTTTTCATCCTGTTGCTGTCAGGGTGGGGATGCACAGGGTGAGTCACCCAGAGTTAGCTGTTTGTTTTCCCGGGCTGGCGAAGCTGATCCTCCAGTGCCAGGTTTCATCTCTTCACTGAAGTGGAGGTTTTTTTCCCCCCATAGCATCTTGGCATGAGACCCTCTGAACTCCCGCCCTTTCAGCCACTTGTGCTCGTGTTGAGTGCTTGAGAGCTTCCAAACTCAGCACTGAGGGTGCTGGTGAGACTATGCATGAGGAGAGCAGAGGGGCCGAGTCTTCTCCAGCCTGTGGAGACACCAACCTGTTTGTACACGGCAGGGTGGGGTTGTTGCTGTCCAAGCCCCCTTTGGCATTGCTTTGCCTCAGCCAGTTTTGTTCTGATCCCCTCTGACACAACAAAGGGGATTATTCTGCGATGTTCAGCTGTTTGGCCAGAGCCCAGCATGGGGCCGAGTGTCACTGCCCTGCACTCCACACACATAACATGGCCCCCACTGCACTTTTCCCTCTTCCCATCCTCTGTCCTGTGCCACAGATCCAACGTCTGGATTTTCTTGTGTGTGAAATGAGGGAGCAAGAAGCGTTCAAGGAGTTGTCGTGTTGAGTCTTGATCTGGAAGTTTGCTCCCAGGGCCTGGAAACAGCTGAAAGATGAATCAGTCACTGGGGAATTGTGCAGCCACACAGGGAGAAGCTGCCCTCGTCCTCTTGGATTCCTGGTGCTGGTGGGTTGGGGCAGCAGCTCTGAGGACTGTGGGACGTTGCTGTAGGTCCCTGTGCCCCCTCAGGCTTCACTCAGAGATGGACAGTGAGCCCCTCTTTGCCCAATCTCAGCCCCGCAGGTTTGGCAGCTGTGGGAGGAGCCGGTGGTGGCTGAGTGTCCCTGCTGGAGCCCTGGGCTGCAGCCTGAGCTTCATGTGATTTTATTTTTAGCCCCAAGCTGTGTGCTGCGGCCAGTTTGGACTGAGTGTCTTCTCAGCAGTGACAGGCTATTTTTAGATTTGGTGTTTTCATCAGAGTACCAAACACCTGATGCTTCCTTCCCGTGCGCTCTGAAGGGTAAACAGCCTTTCCTCCAGTGGCACAGCCATGATCTGTCCCTGACAGCAGCTCGGAGGCGTGACCCAGACTCTCTGCCTGGCTGTGTGCTGCTGTGGGGTTTCTGCTGGGTGCCAACACCACAAGCTCCTGCTAGTTCCTCTGCATTGGAGAGCACTGGGTTAGCACCAGTGGGCCCTGCTGGACAGGAGGGTATGGGCAGGGTGGGGGGCAAGGAGCTGCTGCTGGATGTCGCTGTTGACCTCATTTCAGAGAGATGAGACACGCTCTATCAAGTAGCAGAAAAAGCTAAACTTTATTTTATACATCCCTTTATGTGGGGTTCTTTAAACCCTCTGTCTGTCTCTTATTGGTCAGTAACAAGTGTTACCCCATAGTATTTGGTCAGTCTCGGACGAGGTGTCTACGTGCAAGAAAGGGTTGTTTGTGAGATATTGTTTTTGTTCTTTTGCTGAGACTGTTTGGATTGTTGAAACAGGTGCAAGAAAACAGTCCTAATCTGTAGAATTCTTTTGCAGGGAAATAAGTTGTTTCTTACCATTGCAGGCTTCTGTTTTCATGAAGAGCTGTTAGCTTTCTCACAGCTATGTTGGACCAAGTCAGGATTCGGTCTGTGAGGCCCGTACAGGCCTAGTGTTAGCCACCACAGCTGGTCACAGCCCCTTTGCTCACTCCACTCTGTGTGATGAGAGGGTGCCCCCGGGGCCGGGGTCCGTCCTGCCCCCGGGGCCGGGGTCCATCCTGCCCCCGGGGCCGGCGTCCATCCTGCCCCCGGGGCCGGCATCCATCCTGCCCCCGGGGCCGGCGTCCATCCTGCCCCTGAGGCCAGCATCCATCCTGCCTGCAGGGCCAGTGTCCTGCCCACAGAGCTGGCTGGTACAGAAGCTCTGTTCCAGCAGGCACCCAGCTGGGCTTGGCAGAGGTTCCTTTTTCTCTGAGCTGTCAGAAGCTCTGTGGTTTCCGTCCCTTCCTTCTCACAAGCTGGTGCTCACGTCTCCTTATCATTCCCTTGCAGGCTCGTCTCAGGTTTCCCATCGACTACCCATACTCTCCTCCTGCCTTCAGGTTCCTAACCAAAATGTGGCACCCCAATATCTACGAGGTAGGTCCCCTGGGACGGCGAGGAGGCTCTTGGACAGTCAGTGGACACGTGTGCCTCTATTGTGATGGCACTGGATGCAAATGCCAGCCTTTGGCACTGGACACTTGGTGCCTTTGGTGATGAGTGCCTGGCACAGGCAACACTACTAATGAGCTCACGACAGCCCTTTGCTGTCGCAGTGCAAGTTCCAGGTCAGCCAGGCTTTGCAGGCCTGATGGCTCCCATGCCTGGGGACATTGTGCCTCTGCCAAGAGTGGCTGCGGGACGAGCGACGTGCCTGGCCCTGGGGCCCATGCCAGGGGCACAGCATGCTGGGCTTTGGGCAGCCTGACTTGTACAGTGCTGGCACCCCATGGTGCTTGTCCACCTTTGTGTCCCTCCTGTGGGACTGAAGGGACAGCTGGGGTCACCTCACCTGGCTTCAGCCAAAGGGAAGAGCAAGCAAGGAGATGCCGGGGCAGCAGCTCCTGAGGATCCTATTTCTCTTGTGTTTTCAGACAGGTGATGTCTGCATCTCCATCCTCCACCCGCCCGTGGACGACCCGCAGAGCGGGGAGCTGCCATCGGAGCGCTGGAACCCCACCCAGAACGTGAGGTGAGGCCAGGGGGGAGCTGCAGGCAGGAGGCTCATCCAAGGGCAGGGATGGGAAGGTGGGAGGTTGGGGACAACCTCCTGCTCCCAAAGCCTGCAGGAGGTGTCAGGGGTCTGGTGATGGCTCTCAGGCTGTTGGATTTGCTGAGAACAGCCAGAGCTTGTGTGTGGATGAGTGTAAGCCCAACAGCCTATGTGCTGCTGTCCCCTGCCTGGCCTGCTCCCCTTTGCTGGGACCTCTCTCTGTGGACAGCACGAGGTTTCCCCACAGACACAGTGGGGTTGCTGCTGTCCCGCCTCAGCGCTGACCTGCTCACGTTTATCGATGCCAGGACCATTCTGCTGAGTGTGATCTCGCTGCTGAATGAGCCCAACACGTTTTCCCCAGCCAACGTGGACGCCTCCGTGATGTACCGCAAATGGAAGGAGAGCAAAGGGAAGGACCGGGAGTACACGGACATCATCAGGTGTGTGCTGAGCCCGGGCCTGGCAGCACTGGCTGTGTTGGGCCCCTGTGGGACACGGGCTCTGGAGGGCTGTTGTGCAGAGCTCTGTACTCACCCCACACTTCTCGCCTTCCAGGAAGCAAGTGCTGGGCACCAAGGTGGACGCTGAGCGGGATGGAGTGAAGGTCCCCACCACGCTGGCTGAGTACTGTGTGAAGACCAAGACTCCAGCCCCAGATGAGGGCTCAGACCTCTTTTATGATGACTATTATGAGGATGATGAGATGGAGGAGGAAGCGGAGAGCTGTTATGGTGATGAGGATGACTCCGGCAATGAGGAATCTTGATGGCCCTCTGGCTTTGCAAAACTTACTATAAACTACTGAATTTTACCTCAACTAGAACAAACTGGTTTGAATTTAGGATCTGTCAGCCCTGAAATTAACTCTCTACCTCGCAGGGAGACTGTTCTGCTGTTGCAAAGGAAATCCCATCACTTGTCTTTGTAGGAAAAGATAAACCCCCTATTTTATAAACTTCCTGGGGGCCAGGTGGAGAGAGAGAAGTTCATAAAGCCACAGAAACTGAGATGCTGGTGGCTCTGCCTGGCTGAGGAGTGACAACCAGGCCTGGTGTTGGCTGTCCCTCATTTGGGTATGTTCAGCTTCTCTTCAGCCCCATGGGGTAGGAGCAGTTTGGGGAGCGTGTGGGGGTGGTGAGTGGTTGCTTTGGTGGGGGGGCAGTATGTGAGTGCTGTCTTGGCTTTCAGCACCTTTTGGGGTTCACCCTGCAGCCGTCTGGGCTGTCCCCACAGGACCCTTTTGCCTTCCCTGCCCATGATCCTGGAGCTTGCCTGGCAGCCACCAGCACTGGGTGTGTGGGGATGTTCTCTTTGTGGTTTTTAACTAGCTGGGAGGGACAGGGTCATGCTGAGTATTTCTGCTTCTGGTATTTTTTGGACACTATTTAATAAAGTTCTTCCAGGGAAAAGTTGTGATGCATGGGTGAGGTTCTGCCGAGTCTGTGCCCAGGCTAAAAGGGATTTGTGTCAGACATGGACTGGCATGAAGCAGTGGGTGGATGGGTGGGCTGCTCTCCTGGGGCTGCAGGGCAGCTGTGGGTCTCCCAGTAACCTCTTTCCACCTTGCAGAGTGAGCAGGAGGGTCCCAGCAGGGTTGCCTCTGGTCTGGAGAGCATCTCTGCCTTTCCCAGGCAACATTCAGTGCCTCTGCCCTGGAGCTGTGGCCAACACTCGGTCTCTGTGTGGGCCGAACCCTCCAGCGCTGCAAAGGGAAGGTGTTTGCCTTCTCCCTCCTCTGCAGGCAGCAGACCTGCCTGGGCAGTGCCTGGCTGTGCTCAGTGGTAGCTGACGGGCGCCCCATGGGAGCCCAGGGCCCTGGCAGCTGTTCTGATCCCAGCTGGGTGTGCCCTGGGCCCACAGACCGGGACCGGCTGGGACATGCGAGCCTGGGAGGCTGCGGGGAAGGGGGAGCTCCCAGCCCGGGGCGCTGCCGGAGCCTCCTCCAGCTGGGATGGGCTGAGCAGCCTCGGAGCCAGGGCAGGGACAAGGCCCTGGCAAAGCGCCTGCCTGGGGCTCCTGCCCCTGCTGGACAAAGCTCGTCAGAGGGGTAATGAGCAAAACTTCCCTCGGCTGGAGTCCTGCAAATGGGATCAAGGCTTGAGTGACACCTGCGACTGCACGCGGCGAGGGCATGTGCTTTATTGCCTTAGGAAATGAGGCTAAAAGGTGAATAGGATTATTGTCGCTTTATTCAGGCCTGGCAAACGGCTTCCAAGGTCACCCGGGCGGCATGGAGCAGCAGCCCTGGCTGCTTGTTCAGAGCCGGCCCTTCTTCCTTTCCTGGGGGCTGCTCTGTGCACCCCCAGCAGCCTCCCCCATCGGCATGGCCGGGCCCATGTGCGCTCTGCCTTTGCTGGCTCATTTTGGCCAGCTCCCTCCCCAGTGCTGCACGCTGGAGGCCACCCAGACCAGGACCAGCTCCTCAGCCTGCGGGTGTCACGGGCACCATCCTCCACCGAATTTCTGCACTACACGAGCTGCATTTGCAAATTCCCCCAGTGCTGCGGGAGCCTGGCCAGTAGATGAGGGTGGGCGGGACATGGGCAAGAAATGCCAGGGGCGGAATTGGCAGACCCCTGTGGAGAGCGTGGTGGGGACTGGCGCCTACGGCCCCATTGTTTTGGCTTTTCCTGCCCCTGTGCCCGGTACCCCCGGCCGTGAGTGCTCCAGTGCGTTCCACGGCTGACTCAGTCCAGAGTTCACTGTTGGGATGGAGAAGGGTTGGAGACACAGCTGCTGTCCTGCAGAGGCCTCTTCGCCCCAGCTGCCTTGTTATTGCCTGCTCAGCCCCCTGGGGTTATCAGGCAGTTCCAGCTGGGCTGGAGCTGGGACCTGAAGCCCAGCACCCCCTGGCCCCACGGACTGCACTGTCCGGCGGAGAGCCCGGGGCCGAGTCCGATCCCTGCACCTCGGGGCAGCCCTGACCGCGGGCTGTGGGCGCTGTGCCGGGGGCCGGAGCGGCCAGTGGGACAAGGGCCCCGTGCAGCCGGCCAGGTCGGGCTGGTTTGTCCTGGCAGCGGCCCCGCGGTGTCCGCAGGAGCCATTGTCTGCGCCGGACTCCCTGCGCTGAGGAAGCGCTGCCCGGTTTCCTTCCCACACATCCCGCTGTGCGGGGGACCCGCAGGCGGCCCTGGCTCACCCCGTGTGGCTCCGGGAACCTCCGCGTACCTCCGGCCCTGCCCGGGGACCCGCCTGCCCGAGCCCCCGCTGGCTCCCCGAGGAGCCACATGGCCTGGGGGGCGTGCGGGTTCCGGTGCTCCCCGCGGGGCGTGCGTGCCCCGGCTCGGCAGGGAGGGACACGTGCAGACCTGTTCGCCCCCCCGGCCCTCCGCGCTCTCGGAGGCAGCGGCCGCACCGGGGCCTCCCCCGGGACCCTCGGCCCCGCCCCCAACGCGCGTCCCCATTGGCTGTCCCGGCCGGTGGGCGTGGCCGCGGCGGGACCGGCCCGAACCGGCTCTGCCCTCGGGGCCCGGAGAGATGAAAAGGCTCTCGATGTGATCTTCTCTCTGATTGGCTGCTCCGGGTTGAATGGGCGGGGCCCGAGGGGNCGGAGGCGCCCTGGGGCTGTCGGGGGATGGCCGGGCCGGGCTGGGCTCGGTTCTGCCGTCGGGCACTCCCGGGGCTCGGGCGGAGGATGCCCCGGCGCACCGCGTGCCCGCTCATCTCTTAAACCGCAGGGGCGGCGGGGTCCGCCGGGGCTTTAAGCCGCGCTGGGTTGTTTTCTCCTTAGGGAAACCGAGGAGTTTATTCCCCACAGCCACTTCTCCGGTTTCCGCGGCGGAGGAGCAGCAGCGGGTCCCCGAGCTTTAAAGCCTAAAGATGTTCAGGATAATCCCCGGGGCGGGAGCGGGTCCGGCGCGGGGCGGCGGCTCCGGCAGCCCCCGGGTGGGCGCTTCGAGCTCTTCCCGCAGGGATGAGCGGGCTCTGCCCCGTTCTGGGGCACCACGTTTCACCTTCTCAGGTTTTGGAGGAGCTCATGGCAAACCTGGCTGTGTTCTCCCCGCAGGACTCCGCAGCCTCTGGGTCAGCCCTCTGGCACGAGGTGCACATGGAAGAGGCTCGGTTTGGTCGCCCATGGCAAGCAGCTGGTCCTGGCTGTTTGGCATTTTGAATTCTTGAACAATTTGTAACCAGTTTGCGCTTAGTTCAGCATAGTAGAACCAAACCCGAAGAGTGAAGGCGAAAGAGTGGGAGGATCCTGTAAAACCAAAGTGTGTGCTCCAATAGTTTCTTTCTCTAGAGAGTTGCATTTTAGTTCTGCAGGGCAGAGCCTCCTTCTAAACCTCACACTTACCACCTGGAGCTGCCCAGGTTGGCCACATCCCGCTCCCTCTGTGGCTCTGGGGGCTTCCTGCCAGCACTTTCCTGCCTGGGAACTGGCACCGGTGGGACGTGGAGGAAGCAGTTCCTATCCTGGGTCTGAAAAGCCTTGGAAGGATGAGCTGGCCCATCAGTTGTGTAATGCCCATGTCCTGCCTGGCCATGTCTGAGCTTGGTGTGGAGCCGTGCTGGTGCCTCGAGGGAGCAGAGTGGGGGCTGAGAAATGGGGTTTGGCCTCTCAGCAGTGTTTAGGTTTGGCTTTATGGAGCAGACTGGGTGGCAGCTCACCCTATGGAGCATAGGTTGGTGTGTGCCTGGACTCTGTGCCCTCGTGGGGAGGGACTCTGAGTTTGACCTGGCTGTGCAAAGCTTAAGACCAGATTTTATAGCTATTTTAAATGGCAAAAAAGCGTTAGATCCTCAACTATCCTGTTCCCAAACTGAGAAACAAAGGTTCTGCCAGGCAGCGACATGTACCCCGTGAGACACTGGCCAGGCTCAGCCACCCTGAGCACTCCTCCCTCTGTGGGGGTGAGAGGTTGTTTTTAGTTTGAAGGTGACTCTGGAGAATGTTATCTGGTCTCTCTGCCTTCTCTGCTGTCCTGCTGGCTCAGATACCACACTGTGCCCGGGGAAGCATCTGGCTCAGCTCTGTGAGGAGCGTCTGGGCTTTGGGACCTGAGCCCCACTTGCAGCCCATCACCCTCTGGAAATGGTGGCAGCAGCCCTGATCGGTCCCAGTGGGTTGGTGCTGGCCACGTTCCTGTGCCTCGGGCTCGACAGGCGCCTTCCCCAGCCCAGAGAGCCCACGGCTGGGATTTCCTGCTCTCAGCTTTTGGTGGGGACAGGGAGGACATTAATCCCATGGGAATTCAAACGGTATTCGCTGCTTCTGCTGCTTGCTGGAGCCTTTTAACCTGTTTGAACTGCACGAGGTACCCTCTAACTCGGAGCAAATAACCTTGCACAGCTTATTTTGTCAGCGTTCAGTAATCACCTTGTAGCTGTAAAGCCCTTGATCTTTACCAGCTCCTGCTTTAATTCGGGCCGCAGTTGGAGCAGACGGGCTGGTGCAAGTAATGTGGGCCATTCCAGGGTTTTGTCAGGTCTGGGAGTGTTGGATCACAGGCCTGTGGTGTGGAAAAACCCCTTCTGGCACTCAGGTCAGTGGTTCTGGGAGTGGAACCCAGCTGATACACCCATCCCATAACATCTCTGAGCACCCCTGAACCTCCTGTTTGGTTAAAATTGGTGTCTGCCTTCTCCTAAGAGTGCCTTGGTCATCCCCCCATGGGTTGGGGTCCTTTCTCTTTCAGCCGTGCTTACTCTTCAAGACTTTCAAAGCTTCAGTAGGAAAAGCTAGTTTTTCCTTTGAAAAAATGTGGGATTAGTTTCCATAGGAGTCAAGCTTAGCCTATAGGCTAACTTGTGTCTTCTTTGAGTTTGAGCAAACTTGGGTTTGTGACACTGATTTGTTCCTACTCTCACAAAAAGCAGGCTTAGGATTTCGTGTTAAAACATCTTCAGGCTTTTAAAATCCCCCAAAAACTTGTCCTAAGCCCACTTCCTCTATGCCTGTACATCATGGTGCATCCATGGAGGGTTGTGCATAATCACAAAGTGCTTTTAACTGAGCAGATTAATTCCTGGAAGGTTCTTGGGGTGCGAGCTGCCTGTTAGTACAGGAAGGATGTGTCTCAAGCTCAACTCCTTCTGAAACCTGGCTGGGGGTGAGTCACGTAGTGACCTCGAGCAGTGCCTGATGGCTTTTCCCGAAGTGGAGCTGCTGAGCCTCCCTTCCTGCCTGCCCTGGGAAGGGCTCCTGGGGCTGTGGCGGCTGCCCCGTGCCTGCCCTGGAGCCTGAGGGCGTTTGGCAGCTCCGCTCCCTGCAGCGCATGGACCGACCTTTGGACTGGCTGATTCCAGCGCTGAACCCTCCGGCCTCTGGCTGCAAGGGCAGAGTGAAAAATACCCACACTCCAGCCTGCAGCTGCCGCCTGTGCCTCTGGTCTGTTTGTTGCTAGTTCAGCTCTGCAGGCTGGTCTTGCCCGAGATGAAAAGTCAGATTTCACTGTTTGTATGACAACAAATTTACACATTTCCTTGCCTGGCTCATGGCATCTTGTGGACTGCAAGACTTTCCTCCTCCCCCAAAAAAGTTCTTACCTCGGGGTTGTGCTCAGGAGTTCCTGCTGGGCACCTTGGAGGGCTGAGGGATGGAACAAGGGTGTGGGCAGGCGAGGGGCCAGTGCGTGTGGCCAGTACATGTGGCTGTGCCACGGTGCAGCGAGGGGGGGCCTGGGCCCCAGCCAGCTCTGAATTACGGTCAGGCAGCCCGGGGCTGTGCAGTGAGGGGGAACAGACACGTTCCTCCTGGGGCCACAGGGGCACAGTGAAGCCCTTGTCCCGTCGCACTTGTCTTAATCAAACTGGCTGGGTGGGGGCTCAGGGTCCCACTGCCTCACTGCCCCCAGCCTTCCGTGGTGATGTGACCTGTGCAGCACCTTGCCAGAGCACAGGCTGGGGAATGTGGAGGCTGCATAAGCCCTTGAAACACAAATGTCGGGTTTTCATCCTGAACTGCAAGTGCTGGGGGTCAGACAGGGGCCTTGGGCTGTCCCTCAGAGCAGGTGGGCAATGCCAGGGGCATTGTTTGGATGGTGGCACACACTGAGTGCTGGTTTTGCAGTGGAGCTGCAGGAGATAGAAAATGCAAGCGAGCAGCCCTGTCTGAGCCAGGCAGAGTTCAGGGGAGGGAGGGAAGAGTGTGCTGATCTGGAGACGATGTGCAGCTCTTCTCAGTCGCCGAGGGTTATTTTTGCTTGTGGAAGGTGAATTCTTGCTTTGCACTAACACTTTGCACTAATACCTCTCCAACTCATAGCTGGTTTTATAAAGTCACCTCTGTCTCAAAAGAGACTGACTCAGGACAGCGTGGAGTTGTACTGCGAGGCGATTGGCAATCCCATCCCTGAGATCCAGTGGTGGTTTGAGGGCAACGACCCCAATGAGACCTATGCTCAGCTCTGGGATGGCGCACGGCAGGACCGTGTCAAAATCAACGCCACCTACAACCTGCACTCTACCAGCACCATCTCCATCGCAAACCTCACGGGCGACGACTCGGGCATGTATGAGTGCCGGGCTAGCAACGACCCCGACCGCAACCACTTGTCGAAGAGCCCCAAAGTCAAGTGGATCCGTTCCCAGGCGAACGTTTTTGTCATCGAACGTGAGTGGCCACACCGAGGCCTTGGCACTTGCTCGGACACTGGTGTCTTGAGTCTCCTGCCATGCTCACCCCTGCACCTGTGTCCTGTGGCTCCCGAAAGCTCCCCCCACCCTCCCACCCCAGCTGTAGAACTGAGAGACTCCCACCCTCTGTCAATCTCCCCACCACCTGTGACTTGACCCGGAATGGCCCTTCTCAAAAAGGGTTGTGGCTTCCCAACCAATTCGCCCTCCGGCAAATCCTGCGCCTTTTCCGGAGCCAAAGAACCTGGAACCTGCCGCTTATTCCTGAGCGCCTCCGAGCCCTGGTGCTGGCTGCAGAATTGAGCCTCGATTCTGTGGTCGACTCTGCCCTAACCACCACTGACCAGCGGCCCTTCCCTGCGGCTCCTACAGCTCCCAGTCCTTCCAGCAGCCCTGCTTTGAGCTCGCTTCCGTGCTGGTGACCCAGACTGCTGGGGAAACAAATCTTGCTTTGAGGTCTGAGATGCAACCGTTTTTGAAATGGCCGTGTCTGTGTGACACTTGAGTGTGATGTCGTTGCTTGTCCTGTGGACGTGGCCGGGTTCCCTCTCGCAGAGCGGGCAGGCGAACGCCGGAGCGCCCAGGCTGCTTCCACTGATAGAAACCTGGGAGGGAGATTAAAGTCCTGCTAAGGTCTCCCCATGAATCCTGGAGTTAGGAGAGCAGCCTTCTCAGCAGAAATGTGCTATGGAGTACAGAACTCCAGCAGAACCCTTCCAGTGGAGTTTGGATAGGAGGAAAAGCAAAATGCCTGTCAGCCCTGGCAAAAGCAGGTCCTTCCATGGGATGGGGATGGGGTGGGAGGGTAGGGACCGTAGTGGCACTGGGGCTGTGCAATGGTGCTGCTGATGGCAGCTGCCTTCTCGGACAGCTTCCTACAAGTAGAAATGCCTGAGTCATCTTAGACTGAATAATTTACTGCTGCCTGGCACATCGAGGCCCAGGACCTCTCGGAGTCACGGCTCTGTGTTCTCCCTGGAGTCGTTCTGACTAAATCCTTTGGCCTGCTTTAAGTGACGCACCTATTGCTGCCGCATGATCTTGTTTGCTCCCCCTTACCACAGCGGGTCCTAGCTGCCCTCTGTGCTACCTGGAGGTGTCTGAAGCTGCTCAGGTGCTGGGAGGTGTTGACACACGAGCGTTGTGGCGGCTCACAGCAGCAGAGAGCCGTGCTCTGCCCTTCAGAGTGACCTTTTCCATTGCTTATTGAGCACTGGGCTCTGCTGGGGCTGCACCCGTGCTAGGGACAGCGGAGATTCGAGTGATGCAGGACACGGCAGTGGTCCTGCTTGTGGGGGCAGCAGCTGCAGGGCCAGTGTGGCCATCCCAGGCCCACTCAGGCCTGGTCACCTGGTGCTGGGGACTCTCTGGTGCTGGCACTGGCAGGTCTGGTAGGGAACTGTGTGAAGGTAAGTGGAAGCTGGGAACAGGGACAAGGAGCTGTGGGGTTTGTGTTGCAGGTTCTTGGGCACCATGTCAGCTCTGCCATACCCCGGGTTAACTTGAATCCAATTCTTTATGATTGCAGGTCCAGAAATTACTACTCAGGTCACTGAGAGTTCTGGCAAGCTGATCCTCAGCTGTAACGTGTCTGCACCACACCTCACCATCAAGGGCCACAAGTGGATTCACAGGGAGAACGTCCTGGAGCAGGATGAGAACGCGGGTGCTTTTACCAGCTACACGTGAGTGTCAGGGCAAGGTCAGAACCTGAGCACGAGCAGGTTTTGTTCCCAGAAAGCAGCTGGTGTTTGCTGTCAGCTGGAACCAGGGCTGAGTTCTTGCAGCCCTGCTGATGGGATGGGGCTTTGGGACTGTGGAGCATGAGATGAGTTTAACAGAGTTTTGGTAAGGCCCAACACTCTCCTTTGTGGGCAGGAGGGGAGCAAAAAGGAGGAGGAAGGGGCAGTTTTGTTCTACAGATATCCTCTTAGAAAGAGATTTCCTGATTTTAAGCAGGTGTTCAGCTGGACTGTGGTTATTCAGTCTCCCAGAACTGTTCTCCCAGGGCTTTGAAGGAACCCTGCTTTGGGCAGGCCACCAGCTCCCCGCTCCCTGCGTGTGGAGCGAGGGCCTCCAGTGCATGTTGTCTCTCCTTGGGGCTCTATGTCCCTTCCCAGGCTCTGGGTGTTCTCCCAGAAGGAGCTGGGGAGCTGTGGTGGGCCATGGTCCATGCTGGGTCAATACCAGCCTTATTGTGGCAGTGCAGTGAGCTTTCCTTTCTGATTACAGTCAGGCCTGGCTGGCTCTGACCCAGCAGCTGTGGAGGCATCATGTCCCTTTGTATGGCAGTGCAGACGTGCCTGTCTCCCCATAGCAACAGGGAGCTGAACAAGGATTAAAGTATTTATAACCCAGCCTCCCTCGCGTGACCTCAATTCCTCAGCTGAGTGGTTTTTGGAAGTGGGAAGCGCCGTGCATGGCAGAGCTAACAAACAGCCCCTTGTCCCACGGCAGCCATGGGACAAACTCTCTGGGCCCCTTCCCTCGAGTGGGTATTACTGAGCAGCAGAATGAGATGTTTGTTGCAGGGCTGCATAATCCACTAAATCTCATTGCAGCAGCTTTACAGGAAGGAGAATGTGAGAGTTTTTCTCTATGAGGGGATCAATCCAGAGCAGCCTGGCCTGGGTGATCTTTGCCACTGCTTTGCCCTGTGTTTCATTGAGCTGGAACAGTGATCGCTGACTTGACAGACCCGTGTCAGATGTGGTGCACATGAAACCCTCTTCTGCCACCCTCAGTGTGTGAGGAGAGTGGAGAGCTGGGTTGCAGTATGTACACAGTGCAGCATAAATATTCTGCTGGAATGGGGGAAATTTGCTATGGAGGAGGCTGCTGATGCTCGTGGGTCTCTGATTCCGTGGGTCTGGAAGTCGGTATCTCTGGATAAGTTGCTGGATGTTTACCTGAATCCTGTTTTTGGTAGAATCGATGGGAAGAGAGAGGAGCACTCTGGCATCTACGAGTGCGTCTATGATGCAAACCCGCAGATAAGAGGACAAGTGAATATCTCTGGTAATTTCATGTTTGCTCCTGGGCTCTGAGGAGGGGCGTGGGGAAGCTGTGACCTCCTGAACGCTTTGCCTGGGGTGTCTTTTCAGCTGGTTGAAAAGCTGCTCACAGCCCTCATGTGGCTGCAGGGCTCTGCTCCCTGAGAGGCAGCGCCGTTATCAGGCCACTGCAGTGTCTGCAGGGTCAGCCTCGAGATCCTGCATTAAACCAGCCTTCTGTGGGCATGTTCCCACAGGAATAATGGATAGAGGGATAATACCTGCTGGACAAATCTGTTTGAGCCTTTTCTGAAGCAGCTTGATGCACTTTCCTCTTTGAAAATGCCAAACTAGTGAGAGGAGCAGCCTGACTGAGGTTTTATGGTAGCTGATTCTGGTGATGTGGCCTGCGGGAAGCACAGATCTATTTGATTCCTATAATGAGATGTCCAAATTATTTTTTTCTCTTGCCTAGTTCCCCCCCAGGTGACGGCATACAAGAAGTCCGAGCATGGGAATGAGGGGGACACAGGTGTGCTGACCTGCAAGAATCCCTCGTTCCCCGCTGTCACCACGTGGTCCTGGTACAAAAGTGGCCATGGGGTAAGTGCTGTGGTTTGCTCCTTCTCCCCTCCTGCCCGCCCTGCTGCCCAGTCCTTGTGCCTCCAGAATAGTTTCAAAGCTCAGTGCTCTCCCGAAGGGGGGTTTCTGTGGCGGTCAGTCAGCGCCGCCCTGAGATCCCTCTTCTTCCTCTCCCTCCAGCTCCTGGAGAACGCCTCTGGGCGATACATCATCAAGTCCAGTGGCAACAAGACAGAGCTACGCATCCTTAAACTGGATATTGAGCAGGACACAGGCGACTATTTCTGCAATGGCACCAACTCCTACGGCACCGGCGATGCCACGGTGAACCTGCGTGTCCGCAGCCGCCTGGCAGCGCTCTGGCCCTTCCTGGGCATCGTGGCAGAAGTCCTTGTTCTTGTCACCATCATCTTCATCTATGAGAAGAGGAGGAAGCCCGATGAGGTTCCTGATGGTAAGAGGCGCTTGGGTTTGAATCTGTCCGGGAAGATGAAGTGATTTGCAGCTTGCAGGGTGCAGGCAGGAGGGGCTTGTAGGGAGTTCTGAGGTCCCTTTCTCAGAGGAGGGGTGGTTTGAGAACTCGGGGCACTTGAGAAACCAGTCTGTTCCATGCCACTTCAGCCGTGAAGCTGCCTATAATTGCACTGTTTGTGACAGTCCTGCAGTGAGATCTGGAGCAAGAGAGGATTCTGTGCAGGTCAGCCTGACCCTTTGTCTCACCAGTTCCTCTGCTCTTTGCTCAAGTGTTTCCCTTGAGTGTCCGCAGGGCCGGATTTGCTTTGGCAGCTCCCTCTCTGGACAAGGTGGTTTGTAAATAAGCACTGGAGCTTTTGTGGTGATGCAGAACTGGGAGGGACTGTCAGTGACTCTGTGAGACCAGGTTTAGCCTAACTTGTGTTCAGTTCAGGATGTTTTGGGTCATCAGATCCACACATCCTGGATCTCAAAGACCGGTACTATCTTTAATCTGTTCTGGAAGCACCAGCTCCTCCCTTTCCTTATCTGTGAGGATCTGCATTGTGTCAGCTCCTGGCCTCCTTTATCTGATGCTGTTAACAATGCGGTGTGAATGCTCTGTATCCTTCCTGCCTGGGATCCTGCAGGGCCCCTGGCCCCCTGCGAGGAGCAGGCTCAGGAGAGGTGCAGCAGAAGGGCTAAAGGTCAGATCCCTCCCCTGATTCAAGGGCTTGGAATTCCACTCGAGGCAGTTTCACAAGCAGGTGTTTTGCCCCCTGACAGCCCTGGCTGGAAGGCAAGTGCTGTCTTAAAGATGTTGTAGCTGCATCTCCCAGCAAAAACACTGTGTGATCTGGTTTGTGATGGCATCAGTCCAGCTCTGTGGGGTGCTGACCTGTCAGAGCTGTAGCAGATGCTTTGACAGACAGGTGAATGTGCTGAAATGTCCTGGTGCTCCTTGGCAAGAGGAGCTCAAGTTCCCAAGTGCTCATGGATGAGGATGCAGCATCACACACCTTCAGTAAACACACGTGGCTTTACACTTCCCTGGTATAAAGTGGTTCTTCCTGCCCCAAAGTCTCCGTAGCTTTGCCTCTCCCGAAAGGTGACAGTGAGGCCTGTCTGAGCCAGTTCCCCCCAGTACTTTCTGTGAACTGGACGCTCCTGTCACTGGGATGGGGTGGGGACAGTCTGGCCTGTCTTTGGGGTGATAACCTTGCTGGTGTTACCTATCCACTCTTCCTTTCTCTGCTGCTGGGTGCCACCTCACATGGTAAGTAGAAGGTAGTTCGGCCATGTGTCTGCCTCCGTCCTCTCACCAGCTGTGAGCAGATCCTGGTGCCCAGGGCAGCCCCAGTCCCAGAGCTGGGACTCAAGGGGAGCCAGGGCTGGAGAAGAGGTGATGGGGGGAGCAAAGGAGACAACTGGGAGCCTCCTGTTGGGAGGTGGCAGATCTCAGGGAGCTGGTGAAAGGCCGCAGGGCTTGGCACGTGTTGGCAGAGGTGTTTCCTTAGCTGTGCTGCTCAGAACGTGGAGTGCAGTGTTTGTTTTGATATCACAACGTGTGGGGAGGGAGAAGGGCTTCCTGCTGCTGCTGCTAAAGCCTCATTCCTGAAACATCCTGTTTGGCGTCCCCTTTACCTGCTGTGAGTGCTGGGATCTGGGAGCCATCCCAAGTCCTGGTGCCGTGGGGGTGAGCATGGGATGGATCAGGGCCCCCGAGGAGCTCTCCCCTCCCCAGTTTTAAGCAGTGGTGGAATGGCTGCCTGGAACGCAGTTCCCACTGCTTTAAAAGGAGGCAGAGGTCACTATAAATGTCTTCTTCCCTGACTGTTTTTTGTTTTCTCTTTCCGTGCTGTCCTGAACGTGAAGATGACGATGGAGGCTCTGCACCACTGTGAGTACCTTGCCCCTCTGCCTATTAGGCAGATTTGTACCAGTAGATCTCATCCAGCCAGGGAATCTGCTCCGAAGATAAAAGCTTTATGCAAAGATAAAAGCTGGCTGGTGTGGGATAATACTCAGTGGGAAGAGATGTCTCCCCATGGTTTACTTAATGTCCCCACATGTAAACCACACATACCTGGGGTGGCACTGGTGTCTGACCCTGCTCTGGGATCTGATCTCCTGCACCCTCTGCTTGGATCTGAATTACATTAAAGGGTGAGGGGTGGTGGTGGGGGAACTTTCTGTTCTCCCGTTCCTCATTCCCCTTCTCCCTTCCCAGGAAGAGCAATGCCACAAACCACAAGGACAAGAACGTCCGCCAGAGAAATGCAAACTAAGAGCAGGGCCAGGTGAGTGCCAGGGCAGAGCCTGGAGCAAGAGCTGCAGCATCTGAGTCTGCTGAGTGTCTCTGGGAGAAGCCAGAGGCTTTTCTGGCCCAGCATGGGCTCCACCAGCCCCTTCCAGCCCAATGCAGCTGTGCTGGTGCAACAGGGTTTATCTAATTGGCTTTTCTTTCTCTCCTGCCAGGTGATGAGGAGATGAAGACGTCATCTGGACAATTTTGTTTTCTTTTAATTTTTTGGTAAAATAGCACCATGGAATATTCTAGTGCGTCCTTGCGATTCAGTTACTTCACTTTCTAAGGAAACTTTAAGTTGTAGAATATAAAATATACTTTTTTTTTTTTTAAGAGTCATGGGAGGGTTTTTCTACCTGTAAATGTAAATCCTTCGTTCCTGGTAGTCTAGGTCTCTGGCTGTCTCTGTCCTAGATTATTTCATGTTGGTACAGAGTGGGGAGGGAGGGNCAGTGTGTGCTTGTGCTTGAGCCATCGTGGTGTGTGACGTGGGGGCCTGTGAGCAGACAAGCGCTCAGGGGAGTCTAACGCCTTTACTGCTGGGTAGCATTGAACTGTTCCATCTGTTAACACTTCACAAATAAAGATGATTCCTCTCTCTTTTTTTTCCACCTCTGGACTCTGGTCTCTTCCCTCCAGGCCACCTGACCCTCTGGCTCCAGAACACGATGCTGTGTCTTGGTTTGGTGCCAGCTCTGGCTGCCCTCTAATTGCTGAGGAGATTCAGCTCGACGGGTGTAAAAGCCTTCAGGGAGGGAGGGAGGGGTGTTCCCTGCTCTGCAGAGCCTGGGGCCCTGGGGCACGCTTGCCTGTGTGGGACCGTCTCCCCTTGCCCTGCTCCAGAGTTCCTCACGGCTTGGGGCTGTGGGGTCAAGGATCAGCCCCAGCCTCGAGGAGCCCTCACAGGCCCTGCTCTTCCTGTGTCTCACACTTGTCTAAGCAGGTTTTCTAGGCTTGTTTGTTTTCTTCCTGCTCTTTATGGTTGGAGAGAGCAAAGGTGTGAGACATTTGTGCATGGAGCAGGGCCCTGAGGCCAGGACAGGAGCTGGTGGGGAGTCCCTTCTCTGCTGGCAGCCCTGAGCTCAGGGGCCTTCTGCCACCATTCCTGCCCTTGGAGTGAGGCAGCAGAGCCCATGGGCTAAAGAGAAGCTCCCCTGTGGTCCCAGCTGCCCTAAGGTGCCCCTGCCTCCTTCGTTCTGGGCACATGACTGAACCTTGCACTGTGGCCTGATGCTCATCCCTGCCTGGCATGGGACCAAGGGGCAGCACAGCTATGGTGGCCACTCTGTGCCCAGAGAGGTGGTGGCAGATCTGGTGGCAGTGCTGACAGCCTGGGGTTGTGGTGGCTGGTACCTCCTGCCAGTGCCTCTGCCTTGCTGTGCCATCACAGCAAGGGCAGCGTGGCTGTGTGCTGTGTAAATGGGTTATGCAAGGCTTTCACAGCCCCGGCCTTGCGCCATCCTGGTGAAAAATCAATGCATGGTTTAATTTCCTTTATGAGGATTATGGGTCCTGTCTGACCCCGCTCTGGGCCACACACAAAGCACCACTTGTGCCTTTTGTTTGGCTGGGCAGGGACAGGGGGACAGCAGCCCCGGGAGCTGGGCAGGGGTTGAGCTGGCATCTTGCTTCTCTGGGCTGTGTTGCAGTTACTGTTGTGGGCTGTGGCACAGCCCTGCTATAGCCCAGGGGCTGCCACCTCGAACCTCGGGCAGGGATGGCACAAACAGGCCCCTGGTGTGGTGCCCAGTTGTGTTCCAGAAAGAGAGAGCAGGTGCTCCAAGCTCCACGGGGACCCTGCTCAGCCTCTGCTTCCTGACTCCTCGGGGTGAGCCCTGAGCTGCTGTCTCACTTCTTGGCTCCGGCATCTCCAGCCTCCCGTTCAGTTTAAGCTGAGTCAGTGTCTCCATGGGCTGGGGGCAGCTGAGGGGCAGCAGTGTTCTGCCCCGGGAATGGTTTGGAGAAGAGGGCTGCTCTTGGAGGCAGCCGTGCCAAGCCCGGGGCGTGAAGTCGCAGAACGCGGCCGCTGTGGTCCGCGGCGCGGCTTTTGGGGTGTCCCCTGCGCTGGGGCTCAGCGCAGGGCCCGCGGCTGTTGGTGCCCGCCCCGGGCACGGCGCCGGCTCCGCCGCGGCCGCGGGACGCGCTCGGTGC
>WBMY01005813.1:102113-126141 GCA_013397315.1 Donacobius atricapilla
CCGCATCCCGCATCCCGCGGGGCCGGGCCGAGGGCCGGAGAGCGGGGCCGCCGGTGCGGCCGGGCCGAGGGCACCTTGAGCCGCCGCCGGGCGCGGGAGGGGACGAGCCAGGCATCCCCTTCCCCAGCGCTCCGGGGATGCCGGGAGCCCTCGCGGTGCCCGGGCAAGGGCATCCCCTCGTCCCCTTGTCCTTCCCGGGGCCTCGGTAGGTTCGGCCCGGCTTGGCCCTCCTGAGCCCCAGCGGGCCTTGGCTCTGTCCCCGGAGCTCCCTGGGGTTCGGTGTTGCCCTCCCCGGGCAGGGCTGGGGCTGGACAGGGGGACGTTGCTTTGCCGCTGCCTGGCAGAGCGTTGTGAAGGCTCCCCCCTCCCCCAAGGAGGCCTGATTCTGTCCCTGGGGTTCAGCCGGTTTGGGGGGGGATCCTTCTCGCTCCTGAGAGGGCTCGAGTCCCCCAGATCCAGCCTGTGTGTCTGCCAGGCCAGGAATGCGGGAGAAAGGCTCTGCAGCTCCATCTCCTTCCCATCCCCTGAGCCCTGGCGAGCTCCAGAGTGGCAAATGCTTCCCGAGTCGTGTGAAAGCTACCGGGAGGGATGGCTGCGCTGTCTGGGGTAGGCAGCATGGCATCTTGCAGGGACAGGGAAGCCGAGACCCTGCTGGCATTGCTGCTGAGCCAGCACGGGGAGGACTCTGGTCCAGAGACCTCCAAGGGGCTGGCGGAGCCTTTGACCAGGGGCTGGATGATGGTGAGAGGTTTGGGGTGGCTCAAGGGAGGGTTTACTGGGTGCCTGAGTGGGGGATCCCCCTGAGACAGATCTCAGGTTCTGTTCGCTGCTGACACTGATGGGTCCTCACGGGCTGGGGCTCCCTGAGGCCGGTGGAGGTGGCCATGGGCTCAGGGCAGGGACCAGCACCTTCCCCTCCTGCTTTCACCCTCGTGTGCTGCTCCTGGGCTGCTCTGGCATCTCCCAGGGGAGCAGTTGGAGGCTTTTGGCCTCCCCTCAGGGCTGACTTCCTGCACAGGGTTTTGAGCCCTTGCAGCCTGGAAACCTGCCACGGGAGCCCAGTGGAGCCCACTCCTCATCTTGCTGGCTGGGCACTGGGTTCTGCTGTAGATTTGGGGTGAGAAGTGGCCGCACTGCCTGGCCACTGCCGGTCCTGTGGTGGAGGGAGCTCCACTGTCCCTGCCATGACCGAGCAGAGGTGGCAGTGCCAGGTGGATCCTGGGGGCTGCTGAGCAGGAGGACTTGAGCCCTCCTCTCCCTATGCTCCTCACCCTCAGCAGCTGTGGGATGTTGGGGGAGGCTGGGAGTGGGGTGACCCCCACGCCTGCACCAGGGCAGAGCCTGCCCTGCTGCTCTGAGCTGGCAGAGCCACGGCGCTGGTGGCAGAGCCCACAGTGCTGCCAAGAGCGGGGATCTCCCTCCGGTGAGCCTGCAGTGGGCTTGAGGCCTCAGAGGATTCCCCAGAGTGCAGCAGCATCACTCCCTGGACTGGTGCTTGCAGCAGGCAGGTGGGTGCTGGAGTGACCTTGGAGAGTCACCCTGGCTGTCCTGCCCTGCACGAGCTTCATCCTCCTGGAACCACTATCGAGACTTGAAACCCATTGGGGCAGAGTGGCTGCCTGTGTTTTGATGCTGGAAGTGGCGTAGGAGAGTTCCCTGCCCAGTGGGGAGGAGCTGCAGGCAGAGCCATGGCATCCTCCAGCTCCACAACTGTGCACAGGAACAGGATGGGCCCACGCGAGGCTGGGCTGAGGAACCCGCTCTGCCTGTGCATGCTGGGGACATGAGTGCATCCCTCCTATGTTGTCCTGCCTTAAAATAATCAAAAAAGCATTTATCCAGTAATAATAATGGAGCGTGACCTGGTCGTGTTTGCCTTGCAAAACCCATTTCCCATCTTAAGAGAAAATCATTGCCCATCTGCATCTGTGACATCATTTCATAATCGGCATTATTTAGCAATCCTGGTTTCTCATGGCCATGGTGCTGCCATCATTCACACACAATTCAGGGCAGATTTGTTCCAGGAACCAAAGTTGCTATTTACATAAATATTGAATGATGAGGAAGCAATCAGGGCGGCTGGTGAGATCCTGAGCTGATCAAAGAGACCTTCTAAGTGTGTGCTGGAGCAGGGCCACCTCCTTTTGGGTGCTGGGCAATGTTTGTCACTGACTTTGCCACTTCTGGTGTCTGGAGAAACAGCCAAGCCAGCACCAACTCCTTCATTGCTTCTTTTGGGGTTTCTGCACCAGCCCTGGGGCATCGCTTTGGGAGCTGCAGGAGCTGCAGCCGGTGGTTTGGAGGTGGTGGCAGTGCCCATCACCCCGTGACCACCAAGGGGCTGCCCAAGGGTTCCTCCAGCCTTTCACAAGGCTGGGCTGGAAGTGGGGTTGGAGCTGAGCAGGAGGTTCTCACTGATGATGATTTTCTGTTGCAAGAGCTGTTCCTGCATGTGAATCAGGGGCAAAGATGTTTCCAGAGCACATGTCCCTGGTGTTGCTTGGCTGGAGCCTTCCTCACCCAGGTTTAAATGCTTTCAGGGGCTTTCTCTCTGCCTGGATGGTGCCACCGCAGGGGCTCCTAAGCAGAAGGATGGGGCTCACCAGCTGCTTGTGGCAGCTCTGCCGCTGGTCCCGGTGTTCCCATTCCCTGTGCTGAGGGTGCTGGGGAGCTGGGCCCCTCCCTCTGCAGCGTCAGGTGCTGAAAGCCACTGCTCAAGGGGAGGACAGGCTGTGACTGGCTTGGGGGATGGTGAAGGTTTGGGTCCTTGAGCAGTTTGCAAAGCCTTTATCCCCTCCCTTCCCCAGGGAACCCCTGGGTAAAAGGCTTTTCTAGGGGAGAGGGCTCCAGTCATTCATCACAACTGGCTGTGCTGGGATCTGGGGCAGCATTGGCCACCCCTGCTCATCAGCTTGGGCAAACTTCTGCCATTGGCTGCACAACCCACTTCTCACAGCAATCTCATTTTTAGAATATGAGTATTTAGTGTGACTTTGCAAAGTGCCGATCCTGCCCCAATCCTGTGCCGATCCCACACTGATCTTTCACTGATCCCGTGCTGCTCCTGCCCACCAGGCAGCTTGGTTTGCATCTGGGCCCCATCAGAGCCAAAGGCCTCAGACCTCAGAGGCAGAGGGGGGTCTAAAGGAGCTCTGTCCATCCCTGTCCCATGGGATCAGCACGGACAGGAGTGGTTGGATCATCCCTGGCAATCCCTGGAGCTCTGAGTGCTGCCAGTGGAGTAAAGCAGGGACCACCTTGGCATACTGTGGCCATGCCCACCTCTAGGGCTTGGACCCTACTCTTATCTCATAGCAGGACCTCAGACCAGTGCCACTGTGCCAGCTGTTGGGCAGGTGATGGAGCAGGAAGGTGGCAGCTGCCTCTTGCAGGGGCTTTGGGCATCTCCCGTCATCATCGCTGTCATACAATTGGGTCAGAAGGGAGGGAGGGGTGTCGAGGATCCTGATTAATTTGTTTTCAGATATTTTTAGTAGCCTGGATTGGATCTTTTTTCTATGCACATGAACCTTCAGAGGAAGAAAGCATTGGCATCCCACGCTGGTCCCCGGGGTGATCGCACAGGGTCAGTTGTGTGCAGAGGGGGATCAGGAGCAGTTTATCTTTCTCTGCAGGCCGAATTCTGCCCTGGCTCAGCCAGATTGCAGAGGGATTGGAGCCAGAGGGGAGTTTTGCCCAGCTGGCGTGGTTATTTAATCTTTGTTCTTCGCAGCTTTGCATGGCTAATGCCTCTGTGGGACCCATGCAGCACAGCAGGGTCAGTCTGAGCGGGAGCTGCCAGGGGGTTTAGGGACAGATCCAGCCCCACAGCAGCTCTGCTGATTTCGGCATCCCTGGGAGGTCGTGCCCTGCGTGGGAGCCCAGGGGTCCAGCTGGGCCTGTTTGGTGCCAGCAGCTGGAGTTTGGTGTAAGGGTGCAGGGGGGCACAGCTCCTCTGCCGAGGGTACCCTGGGGACCGCCCTGGTGTGAAGTCATCGTTTTGCAGCAGTGACATCACTCGTGGTTGCCACGGCAATGCCTCACATGAGGAAGGTGTCATTGGAGAAAGGTCAGGAGCTGGGATGCTCAGCTCCTTCTGGTCCTGCGCCAGTCTGCGCAGTGGGGGGGAGGGGGGAACCTGGCCCATCGCCCCTTGCTGTGTGCGTGGGGGTCTCCCCCTTGTCCCCCCGTCCCCCAGGGCGCAGCGTGGCCATGGCACCCCCCGCCCATCACGCTGCAGCTCCCAGGGTGCGTGGGCGAGGGTCCTGCGTGTCCGTGCCCGCGGCACCGAGGGGGATCCCCCCCACTCCTGCCCCCCGGCCGGGCGAGGCAGGACCGGGGTGGCCTCGGCGTCATCCTGCCGTGACCGAGCTGCTGTGACCTTGCAGATGCTCAGAAAGGTCACCGGTGGCCCGGGAGAGGGGGACGAGGAGAAAGGGGAGAAGGACGGGCTGGGGCAGGAGGGGGTGGAGGAGCAGCGCAGCGCAGGCAGGGCCGGGGGCGCAGGCGGCCGCCCCCCGCCGCACCGCCCTCGNTGGGTCCCCACCCTGGGAGCCTAGAAAGGGGAGGCTGCTCCCAGGGCTCTCGGATGCTGACTCCACCCCTCGACCTTGAGCGCTGCCGGTCCTTTGGGGGTCCCCAGCCCACGAGATGCCCCCAGGCCGCTCAGCTGCAGCGTGTCCCCCACCGGTGCTTGGTGCCATCATTCTCCCCTCCCCCAGGACCTGCTGCCACAGGCCAAATCAGACCAGCAGAAGCCTTCAGCCCCATTCTCTGCCTCAATCAGGGGCTCTGCTGGCTGCAGGATCACCCTGGGGGCAGTTTGGAGAGCGGGGAGCAAGATGTGGTCTCTGGGGAGACAAAGGGGTTCCTGCGGCTGAGGTGGCATTAGAGTGACGGTAGCCCAGTGGTGCAGGTCCCCTAGGTCAGAGCGTGGTGGCTGTGTCCCCTTGGCATGGGGGGGACTCTGTGGCGCTGGTGACATCCCCCAACATCTTCTCGCTCCCCAGATTTTACTGGGACTTCACGATGCTGCTCTTCATGGTCGGCAACCTGATCATCATTCCCGTGGGCATCACCTTCTTCAAGGAGGAGACCACGGCCCCCTGGATCGTGTTCAATGTGGTCTCTGACACCTTCTTCCTGATGGACCTGGTGCTGAACTTCCGGACAGGGATTGTCATTGAGGACAACACAGAAATCATCCTGGACCCCGAGAAGATCAAGAAGAAGTACCTCAAGACCTGGTTTGTGGTGGACTTTGTCTCCTCCATCCCTGTGGACTACGTTTTCCTCATTGTGGAGAAGGGCATAGACTCGGAGGTCTATAAGACGGCCCGCGCCCTCCGCATCGTCCGATTCACCAAGATCCTCAGCCTCCTGCGGCTCCTCCGCCTCTCCCGGCTCATCCGCTACATCCACCAGTGGGAGGAGGTGGGGACCTGCTGTGGGACCCTCTGGCAGCAGCTGGGTGGCTGAAGAGAGTGGCAGCTGGAGGGGCCTTGCGAGTGCAGTGGTTCCCTGACAAACTGGCAGGGTGGAGAGGATGTCTGGGGCTGCGTGTGGGGCTGGTGCGTGGCTGTGACCCACCTTGGAGGGTTTGGGGCATCCCTGAGCTGTGATACAGTACCCAGCATGGGTACCAGCATGGCTGGCACATGCTGACACACCATCCCCTGCTCTGCCAGCGGTAGGACCCTGTCCCCCTGCTCAGCTCAGCACCTCCTGCCTCTCCCCCTCTGGCTACCTACCCCACCAGGAGCTTGGGGAGCACTGGGGAGGACAGCAGGACCCCCAGCCCTTTGGGGTCCCCAGCTTTGAGGGTCCAGCCTGCCTTGAGGGGACATGCTCAGCTTTCTGTGTGGCTCTGGCCCGTACTGCACTCAGTGCCCTGGGAGCTGCCCTGCTCCCTCCTCAGTGCCCAGAGTATTTGTGTCTCCCTGATCCTCAGCAAGGCTCGCTGCCTTTATCGCTTCCCGGGCAGCGCGTGGCACCCACTGGCTATAAATAGGCAGGTGGAGCACAGCCACCGAGGCAGGAGCCAGGCCAGCCACGGGAGCCTCTTCCAGCTAAGGCCATGCAGGTCGGTGCCCTGAGCAGGGCTGGGCAGTGGGGGACAGTCCCCACGCTCACCTCCTGCCATCCCACCCACCCACAGATCTTCCACATGACCTACGACCTGGCCAGCGCGGTGATGAGGATCATCAACCTCATCGGGATGATGCTGCTGCTGTGCCACTGGGACGGCTGCCTCCAGTTCCTGGTGCCCATGCTGCAGGATTTCCCCCAGAACTGCTGGGTTTCCATCAACGGGATGGTGGTGAGTTCCATCTGCCCCGCACCGTGCTCCTGCCTGCTCCCCGGGGTTCCCACACATCCCCACGTCCTCCATCCTCCAGCCCCAGGAGATGGCATCTGCCGTGGGCCGGGGCTGTGGTGCCCCACGGTGCACGGAACACCCGCCCCTGGATGCTGCCATCGTCCTGGTGAGGTTTCACAGGACCTGGAGCAGTAGATTGATCCGGGTGGGAGGAATATGCTGACATGGGGCTCTTGGCCCTATCCCCTGCTGCCTTCTACTCATTAGCCACAAAGCTGCTATTAATAAATAATGGTTCCTGTTTCTAATTGCTCCCTCTCAGCCTTGCAGCCTGCTGCAAATGGCCCTTTCCCCCTGTCTGTCTCATCCTGTTTCATCAAATTTCCATCTCTGCTCTATTCTGCCTGGCTTCCTCCTTTTCCTCCCCTGCCTGTCTTACCCTTATCCTTCCTTGTTTACTTCACCGGCGGAGTTTAGAAAGTTTGAAAAGTTTGCTTTTCAACAAATTCCCACTGCTGGGAGAGAACTGGGACTGTGGCCAGGCGTGAGCCAGGGCACTGGGCCCTCGAGTGATGCTCACGCACACACGTGCATGGCTGAGCTGTTGTCCCTGTCACTGCAGAACGACTCCTGGAGTGAGCTGTACTCCTTCGCCCTCTTCAAGTCCATGAGCCACATGCTCTGCATCGGCTACGGGAAACAGGCGCCCGAGAGCATGACGGACATCTGGCTGACCATGCTGAGCATGATCGTGGGGGCCACCTGCTACGCCATGTTCATCGGCCACGCCACCGCCCTCATCCAGTCCCTGGACTCCTCCCGGCGCCAGTACCAGGAGAAGGTAGGGGGGATGGATGGGCCCGCAGCTTTGTCCCCTCCTGGAGCCACAGCCACATGGGGTGAGGGTTCCCTGTCAGGAGCAGGAGTGGGGCGATGCAGTGGGACCAGCCCCATGGAGGGGGCATGTGGGTGGAGGGCCCCGGCTGACACCGTCTCTCCCCACAGTACAAGCAGGTGGAGCAGTACATGTCCTTCCACAAGCTGCCTGCTGACTTCCGCCAGAAGATCCACGACTACTACGAGCATCGCTACCAGGGCAAGATGTTTGATGAGGACAGCATCCTGGGGGAGCTCAACGAGCCCCTGCGTGAGGTGAGGGCTGGAGAGCTGGGAGGAGGATGCTGCTGTGAGGATGGGGATTGCCCCCCCTTGCCAAGGGAAGGGATCCCCTGCTCCTTGCTGTGGGTCCCAGCAGCTCCTGCCATGCACATGGTTGGGGTCAAACACCTCTTGCTGCAGCTTTGCAGCTCCGTGTGGGAGTGTGTCCATGCACAATCTGCATGCCAGGGTGCCCGTGACACTGTCTGGGGTGGGGAGCATGTCCCTGGGGAAACATGTCCCAGCTTCCTGGGCTCACCCACTTCCCCACAGGAAATCGTGAACTTCAACTGCCGCAAGCTGGTGGCCTCGATGCCTCTGTTTGCCAACGCCGACCCCAACTTCGTCACGGCGATGCTCACCAAGCTGAAGTTTGAGGTGTTCCAGCCGGGTGACTACATCATCCGAGAGGGCACCATCGGCAAGAAGATGTACTTCATCCAGCACGGGGTGGTCAGCATCCTCACCAAGGGCAACAAGGAGATGAAACTCTCCGACGGTTCCTACTTTGGGGGTGAGCACTGGCAGGAGTGAGCCTGGGTGCCCTCTTGGGGTCAGTGAGAAGAACTGGGACACCTGTGCTGTCCCAGGGCACCCACTGCATGGTGGCTTTCACGCCCTGCTCCTGGCCTGCCCTGTTTTGTCCTCAATGGTGGTGTTCTGACCTTGGCCCTGGCGTTTTTCCCCCAGAGATCTGCTTGCTGACCCGTGGCCGGCGCACGGCCAGTGTCCGTGCTGACACCTACTGCCGCCTCTACTCACTCTCAGTGGACAACTTCAACGAGGTGCTGGAGGAGTACCCCATGATGAGACGGGCCTTTGAGACTGTGGCCATCGACCGTCTCGACCGCATTGGTAGGACACAGAGGGGGGCCTGGAGGGGGAGAGGGGGTGTCTTGGCAAAGGAAGCAGCTGTGGTTCCCATGGGAGCCCAGCAGAGCCCCAGTACAGGGGCTCATGGTGCTTCCTCTCCCGGCCTTCTCCCTGTAGGGAAGAAGAACTCAATCCTGCTCCACAAAGTGCAGCACGACCTCAACTCAGGTGTCTTCAACAACCAGGAGAACGAGATCATCCAGGAGATCGTCAAGTACGACCGGGAGATGGTGCAGCAGGCGGAGCTGCAGCAGCACACGGCCATGTACAGCCCCGTCCAGCCCCAGGTCACCTCTGCCATCGCCACCCTCCAGCAAGCCGTCGCCATGAGCTTCTGCCCGCAGATGGCCAGCCCGCTGGTGGGCTCCATGGCGCTGGGCTCGCCCCGCATGATGCGCCGCTTGCAGTACGCCCAGGCCGTGCCCAGCCCCTTCGCCGTGTCCCCCGTCCTGCTGCAGCAGAGCCCCCCGCCGCAGCCGCAGCCCCCCGTGCCCCACGCCAACCCNGTCCAGCACGCCCGACACGGACCCGGCCAAGTCCAGGCTGTCTTCCAACTTGTGACCTCCGCGCCAGGCACGGGGACAGGCCCGCCGGAGGGGCGGCGGGAGGGAGTCCCATCTCACCCCGTGTCCGCCCTGCGCCGCCGGGTGAGGGCCACGGCCGCATCACCGGCTGCCGTCCCCGGCCGCGGCGCCAGCCCCGCTCCCCCCGGTCCCTCCTGCCACCCGCTGCAGAGCGGGGCAGCTGCCGAGGGTGGGCCTGGGGCTGCTCTGCCCTCCCCGCACCGCGGGGTGACTGGGCTGGGCCCCCGGGTGTGTCGTCTTCGACCAAAGTCTGACCCTGTCGCCCGCTCCCCGCGGCGAAGCCCCGCTGCCCCCCTGGCCTCCCCGGCTGCCCATAGAAGCCACAGCTGCATCCTCGCCATGACCAACTCTGTGTATGATATCTCTGACCTGAGCACATCCCTGTGTGTGACCCGCAGGACAGCTCCCCGGGGCTGTGGGCACAGCCCCGGCGCCGCGCGTGTCCCTGCGCCCCTCTCACAGACCCAAGGCAAGGGGTGATGGTCCAGGACTGGAGGTAAGTTGGGAAGGGTCTGAGGGATGGTCGCCTTGAGGCTTGTAAGCACCCACGAACACACTGTCCCCCACTCCGGGGCTGGGGGTGAGCACGGCCCCATGCCCCCGTAGGCAGCGCTAGGACGGAGGCAGGCGCTGGAGCCCGAGCCCTGGGGCTGGGGCAGGCACCTGCCGAGTGTACCTGGTACCTGTGTGTGTGCTGTGTGTGCGGGCGTGCGTGGGTGTGTGCAGGTGTGTGTGTGCGCGCGCGTGTGCCTCGCTGCCTCGCACTCTGGAGCCTTCCACACTGAATGTACCGCGAGCGCGGGGCCCGTGCCAGCCCCGGCACCCTGCGGCCGAGCAGCCGGAGGGACAGGGCCCCACTCCAAGCATCCACCTTCCCATCCAGCCCATCCTGTGCAATAAACGTCAGCAGCTGACAGAGCTACGCACGACTCCGGCTCTGCTTCTTTGCCACCGTCCCTCCCTGCCGCGCCTCCGGCTCCTCGTGCCCGGCCCTGAGAGCCAGAGCACTGGGCACAGCCCCAGCTCAGGCTGCGGGATGCAGCTTTGTCCTTTGAAGACTGCCTCCCTTGCCAGGAAAGCCACAAGGTGAAAAGCCTCTGCCAGCAGCTTTCCCCTCGCTCCAGCAGCAGCCAGGAAGAAGCTGGGTGCAGGCTGACTGTGAGCCTGTGGTTATAGGGCAGGGCTCAGAACTGGGCCAAACGCAGCTCCAGTTGCAAGGTACCAACCATCTCCAGCACCAGCCCAGTGGAGAGGAAGTCTGGGAAGCCACAGTCCCTTGAGAATGGGAGGCTCCTGGCTGGAAAAGCTGCAGTTGGCCCCTGTGAGTCCAGTTCCTGCTGTGGCTGTACTGGCACAATTCCATGTTTCTACTACAAAAGCATTTTCAGAATGTGACACCCCTGTGAGCAACTGAAGCCCAGCCAGTCAGCAGAACAGGCTGGGAGGCAGCAATCCCACCTCCCCCTGCCCCGGGCAAAGGGAGGCAAGAGCCCAGGCATCTCACAGGCTTCAGGCAAAGATTTTGAAGAGGACACACATCCTGTCTTATATTCCAAAAAACATTTTATTTACAATATTATACATACCGACCCCCAAGTTAGTGGCTTTCCCTGCCTGAGCCCCAGCGAGCAGCAGTAAAACCCATCCCTGGAAATGAGTCAAGAGTTGCAGAGGCTGCACAATGGGGAGTGAGGACAGTGCCCAGAGCTGGAGCAGAGCACAGAGCAGCACCTGCCCTGTGGCCAAGAGCACGGCTGGGGCTCCTGCTGTGGCCAGGTCAGTTGCCTGCCGCTCCAAGTCTTGGCAGAGAGGGAAGGAGAGGGACAGTGCCCCAGGACAGTCAATAACCAGGCAAGGGACAGTGCTGACAGCAGTGGGGTGAGGGCTGAGGGGAGCCACCCTGTCTCCTGCCACCCCTTTGCCCCCAGCCCAGAGCTGCAGCCCTCTGCGGGGCTTGCTGCCCTTTCCCTGTGCTGGGACAGGCAGTGACATCAAACAGTGCAGAGCCCCTGTCCCCCACCAGCTGCTCCAGCAGAGTCTCAGTTTACCCCAGCACCTCAGAGTGAGGCAGGGCTCTCCCCAGGCTGGAAGCTGCAACTCCTTCTCCGTGAGATGTGGGACAGAAGAGCATTGCGGGCCAGTGCCCACCACGGCTGGAGGTCCAGAGGTATCTCAAGGCCCTGTGGGCTGCTGGGGCTCAGCTGAAGAAGTATGTGGAATCCATCACTTGCTTCAGGTTGAATTCACCTGAGGGGAGCAAAGGAGAGGTCAGAGGAGAGCAAGGTGGGGATGGACAGGGGGAGAGAAGTGGCTTCAGTGTATGAAGGATCGCTGCCCCTGGACAGTGCTGCCCATGGAATGCTGGGCCACTCCACACAGAGGTCAGGCATAGCCAGATGGCCTGGCAGACACAGGGCTGAGGGATTAGAAGGAGTTAAACTAATTGCCTTAATCCCATTGCATGTATATCATCTAGATCCTGGCAATTACCATGCCGAGTCCCTCATTCCCATCTCTGAGCATTTGCTCGTGGTTGGAAACAGATGGGAGTGGAACAAGAGCAGGATGGGAAGAGCTGGGTCAGCCTGGGGGAAATCCCGGGGACTCAGCGAGGATGGCAGGGACCACTCACAAGAATGCTACAGGGGAATGTGGACGTGCTGGACTGCTCTAGCCCATGGCTCTGCAGGCCAGCATAGGAGGGGAAACCTGATCCCAGGAGACAGCCCTGGCTTTTTGTCTTTTGGTGGTTTTGGGGGCCACTCCATCTCATTCCCTTTTCTCCAAAACACTCCTGTGCTCTGCATGTTCCTGTCCCACGCTCCTACCTGTCCTGGGGACATTCGACAGCTGCTCCATCAGTCTCTTCTGCCAATGGGCTATGGACTCTGTGCTGGAATTGGATGAACTACAAGGAAGCAAATAAACACGGGTTACCTGGAACCAAGCACACCCTCCTTTGCTCCCTAGTGCAGCCTCTGGCAACAGGATTCAGCTCTTCCAAAACAGATCAGGCATCCTAGGGTGAGAGCAGGAGCCCAGCCCCAGCCCCAGCAGCCCATGGCAGGCCCTAAGGATGCCAATCCCTCCCCTGGCTCTGCAGCAAGAGGGTGCAGAGCCCCCACAGATACTGAAGGTGATTTGAGTGTCAGGCAAGGAAGGACAGCTTCCCCCCAGAGCAACCCCCCAACAGGTGACACAAACTGTGAGCACCTGGACACGACCTCTGGGAGGTGCGGGGGAAAAACCCAACAGGTCAGGAATACCTGCAATACTTCTCCAGCATGAACTCAGACAGATCCTGCAGAATCTTCTCACTGTGCAGAGCCACAAACTGCTGCCGACAGACCTGACCCAGGGAGGTAACAGTGAGGTACAGCTTAGCAGGTGTTTTCCCTCCTTGAAAACAGGTCAGAGGTGAGGGGCAGGGGAAGCAGTCGGAGTGGGAAGGGGGAGCTGCCAGACAAGGGTGAAGGGAATCAGCCCGGGGGGGTGTGAAGCAGAGGATGACTCTCATTAGCACAACAGCCCTTGGGAAGGACCCAGGGCAGGGCAGTGGCACCAGCTCTGCCAGGGCTGTGTTTAGTGCCTGTTTCCACAGATTCTCCCCTACATGCTCCCTACAGACTGGGAGGAGATGGGGCACCAGGAAATCAGCTGTGACCGCCAGCAAACATCCCAGGTTCACCTCATGCAGGTGAATCAATCAGCCTATGGAGCAAAGCCCAGGGGAGGCGAGGCCTGGCATGGGCCCAGAGCACAGATCAGCAAGATCTTGCTCACAAGGGAGCCAGGAGGACACTTTTACCTGGTTCATGATATCCACGGTGAGCGCGTGAGTCCAGTAGCAATCATGGACTGAGACGAAGGTCAGGCCCTTCCTGGGAGGAGGCAAAGGAGCCATGAAGCAGTGCTGAGACCCCACTGTGTGCTGGACCCACCTCATGAGGAACCTCTGGCTGGGACAGGAGCAGGGACCACATAAGAGGAGGACTCCCTGCACAGCAGCTCTTCAGAGGGAGGTGGCCAATGCCAGGATCACCCTGTCCCTGCCCTGCTGCCTCCTTTCCTTCTCTGCCAGGAACCCCAAATGCCCTCCCACCACAGACTCCTCAATCCCATGTGATGCCTTGCCCCAGCAATGATCTCCCAGGAAAGACCTGAGCCAGTGAAGGGCCAGTTGAGAGCCCAGCTGCTCACTCCCTACCTGAGGCAGTGCAGTGCTGTGAGCATCATGTGTGTGGAGTCCAGAGAGTGGATGAAGTTAGGGGGAAAGGCATTCTTCTGCTTCACAGTGTCGGGTTTCCTGCAGGACAAAGTGGGGCACAGAGGAGCTGAGGCATTTCTGGGCCAAAGATGACATCACTGGCACAGAGGCAGTGCCACCCCAGCCTTGGGGTGAGGGTGCTGCCCTGAAGGGCCCCAAGGCCCTGCTGCTCTGTTCAGCTTTCTGCAGTTCAGGGGCAATAACGGGGCTCTGGCACTCCTTGACAGCTTCCCTGATAGGAAGGCCTTGTCCCCAGAGCACAGGCTGGGGTCAGCAGGGGTGCAGGCCATGGCTTTGTACTTACTGGCTGCTGTTGGAACTTCTCACACTCAAGCGCTGCATGCCACAATTCAGCTGTGGGGAGAGAGAGGACCAGCTGTCACCCTGCACTGCCTGGCAGCACAGGGGGCTGGGCACTGCCCCGCTCTTCTGGAGAGGGGCCTGTGCCTTTTCAGGGTATCCCAGCACCTCAGCAGCTGCCACTGCCCAGTGACACCTTGCCCAGCTCCCCTCCTGAGGGTGCTGGCAGGCATCTGAACCCCTTCGCCCTCGCAGGGTGAATTGGCCCAAGAAGGGCTGCTGGAGCCAGGCTGGGGGGCTGTGAGTCAGCACAGCAGCACGTGGGAGGTGACAGCAACGAGACTGAGTCACACGAGCCCTGAGGAGGCTCTCCGAGCGGGGAACGGCCCGTGCCCCAGCTGCCTGAGTGGGATGGAGCTGCAGAGCTTCCTCACCAGCCCACCCACACACTCCAGGCTCTGCAGGGAGCCATGAGGCCGGAGGATGTGCCTGTACACAGGGATCCTACCTGCTCTGCAGGCTCACCCACCGGTGATGCCAACCTGCCAGGCCTTAGCCTGGCTGTATTTTCCCTGCTCCCACCAAGGCACAGGGTGTGCCATGAGACCTCACACTGGACACTCACCACAGTGGACCTGGAGCGATAGTAGGGCTGGATGATGGGGAGCCCCAGTGGTGTGACCCACTCCACCGTCCGGCCCGACTGGGCGATGAGCTTGGCGCTCTCTGTCAGCCAGTTCTTCAGAAGAGGGGAGGAAGCAGGTGGAGTTAGTGTGGAGCCGGGAGACCCCATCCCCTCCCAGCACAGGCCACCCTCTCTACTGCCAGAGACTGTGACAGTCCAGTGCATACTGGGGAGTTTGGCGCAATTCCACACCTCTGCACTGGGGCAGGAGGATCCTCTCTGGGCCATGAGCCAGGAGAACCATCTCTCCCCACGGAGCATCCTCTAGTCTGTGTATGAATGGACCAGGGAAGAAATAAAAGTGGAGGTAAGGGACAACAGGGCGCTTACCTGGATATCTCGAGTCGCCGAGAACATCTCCTTGATGCTGTTGAACACCTGCTTCACCAGATAATGAGATGCTTCCCACAGGTACTCCTGGCACAGACCGGAGGCAGAGCCATGGGTCATGCAAAGGGACAGCCAAAGACACAGAGGAAAGTGAATGGCTGCAGGGAGGGGAGACACACAGGAATGCTACCTCAGGGAACTCGTCGATCTCCTTGAGGCGTTTCTCTATCTGCAGGCGGCCGCCGTAGCGAGTGACCCCGTACACCACCGTCATCACCGTCTGCTTCACCACCTTGCGGCTGATGAAGCCCTGCAGCACCTGGGCAATCTTCACCTGCTGCTCAGCATCCTTCTTCCGAAACTCCTCCACCTGAGGGGAGAGCCTCTGAGTCAGTGCTGCCATGAGCTCCCTCCGTGGCTGGGGGCCTGTGGGACCCTCCCAGCTGTGCGCTGCCTGGCTCAAGCTCCCATCAGAATCCCTGCAGCCCATTTGCGCCACCCTGGGTAACAGAAGGCACCTGCTGAAGGGATCCAGCATGGATAACCCTGCCTGCAGAGCCTTCCCTGCTGCCTCAGCACTGTCCCTTGTCCCGGGTGGTGCCTGCTGGGACAAGGACAACAGCTCAACACAGCTCAGAACTTGGGTTCTCCTGGCTCTGCCCCCCAGTGGTAACTGAGCAAGCCCTGCACCCCCATGAACTCTTCCTGCTCTCTGGTGTGGTGCTGCCTGGAGAAAACCTGCTGAGACCCAGATGGGAGGTGAAGGGTCCAATGCCAGCTGAATGAGCCTCTCAGCACTCTTCCAGTGGAAAATTTCACATCACATCTTGCCAAAGAAACCAAGGATTTTGTAGCAGGATGAAGGCTGAATCTCTCTCCACTCCCTCCAACTCAGCTCAAGGAAGAAAAATCTCATAACCCATAGGCCAGCCAGCTGTGACCAAGGGATGAGGAACACACTCTGCTCTCTTCCACCTCTCCAACCCAGTTCTCCCACGCTTCATTCAGGACAAGTGAGGACAGCAGAAATCCCAGGGGATTTCTCGCAGCCACCTCTGTGAGGGCAGATCTCCAGTCAGATCCCACTCGGGGACAGAGTATCCCTGTCTCTGCCCAGCTCATACTTCTGCACATTCATCCCCACCTTTCTCCTTGGGAGCTGGAGTTTCTCCTTGAGAGCTGGAGTCACCCTGAGCACACCAAGAGGAGGAGGCAGGTCCAGAAGGACCCCGTATGTCCCCACTGTGCCTCACCTGCTGGGCCACTGCACTGTAGACATCCTGAGGGAGCCCACAGGGCACCAGGTTGACGGAGGCAGCACCGCTGAGATCCCGGCCGAGCGCTGCATAGTGCTGCAGCCCATTGCAGGAGCCATCCTGCAGTAAGAGCATGAGGGGAACAAGGAGTTAGGGTGTGGACAGAGCCCTGCTCATCCAGCCCCTCCCCATGCACAGGTACCCTGGGCTCACATGGTCGTTATTTCCCCCACCCCTCTTCAGAGCAGTGACCATCTCCCAGCAGTGACCATTTGCCTTCTTGGCCAGGTTTCCTGCCTGGGTCCATCCCTAACTACTGTGACCTGTGAGGTTTAAAATCAGAAACCTCACATCACCACCTCTGCAGGTTTCCAAAGTCATCAGAAACTCTGATGGAAACACTGAAAACCAGAAAACTGGGAAAACACCCAATACATCTGGGATGCTAAAAGCAGCCCCAAGAGCCAGCAGTCAAAACAACCTCAGCAGTGGGATCAGAGGCAGGAAAAGGCAGGCCAAGCCAAAGATCCCTCAGGAAGTCCCAGCTGGCTCTGCAGCTCCAGCCAGCTGCACTGCCAGCAGATGAAAACATCCCTCTGACAGGAACCAGGTCCCACACAGATTTCCCAAAGCTGCATCAGAAGCACAGTGAGTGTCTGCCTCAGCAGCTGCCCTTGCAGCCTACCTGGAACCAAGAGCAGCTTGGGTGAGACAGACAGAACCTGAATGAAGGTGCATGAAGATCTTGGTTCCCCCCAGACTGCACTGGCAGCAATGTTTCTCACAGATGTGCTGCTGTTCCTGGCCCCCTGTGCTCAGGCTCTCCCTCGTCCAGGGAGCTACAGATACCCCAGGCCTGTCAGGTTCCTCAAGCAGGGCCTCCTTTCTCCTGCACCCTCTCCCCACTCCCTGCAGTGCGGAAAGGCAGCGCCAGGACCTGACGGCTCCAGTAACTGAGCACTGATGACTCAGGCTGAACAACTGTGGTACCCTCCAGAAGAAGTCCTTGCTGATTTTTCATTAGCTGCACCCTCCACACACCCCCAGCTGCTCTCTTGATCTTTTGGTGTCATCAAAATATCAGTCCTGACTGTCTCATGCATATTCCAGACCATCACGACTGGCAGAACAACTGCTGCCCACCCCACTCAGTCATGGCCACTTGACCTCCTCATCAGAGAAAGGAGGAGCCACCCCTCACCCATGGCCACTATCAGCCCCATCCCTGTGCAGCCAGGGAGGACAGGTTGCCTTCAAGGAGCTGAGCAGCACCTGAACAGGGACAGGGCACATGGTGACAGGTCACTGAAGGTGAGGGACAACCACCCCTGTCCCGGTGCCCCCTTCCTCAGAGTTCCAGACCTCCCATATTGGCTCCTGCAGAGCTGCTTGGCTTCAGCCTTGGAGCAAAGGAGTGGAGCAAAGGCCCCCAAAGCACAGCTCCAAGCACTCCAGACAGCCAGGTGTTGCCCTGCTGGGCTGACTTCCAGTGGCTGCAGAAGGTGAGACTGGCCTGGCTCTCACCCTGCGGCAGCTGCCAGCGATCTCCCAGCTGGGCTCTGCTCCAGCCAAGGGAAGCAAGGTAGCTCTTGATTGTACCAGCTCATGGATGGCTGCAGGCAGCAGCAATCACTAGAGTTCTCATGCCAAGATGCATTCCCATTTCTAAGAAAACCCAGCCATGTGGAGCAGGGATTGCAGCACTGGAGACCTGGATGCTCCTTTCCTGCCCTGCTGAGCCTCACAAGGGCCATGAGGATCTGCTGGGCTCCTACCTGGTGAACTGGGAAGTGAGAGATGTAGGCTGCTGGATCTGGGGACCTCGAGGCTTTGGCGATTTCCATACAGCATGCCAAGGCTTGCCAGGGCTCATCAGTGTCCATCCACCACTTCTTGCCCTGGGAATGAGAAAGCACAGGCTGGTGGGAGCAGGCAGTGCTCCTGTGCCGCTCAAATCACAGGCAGGAGCACCCCGAGCACCTGGGATACACTGGGCACAGCACTTCCTCCCACACTTCCACCTCCCTAGTTTTTCATCATGTTTTTAGACAGGAACGGGTTATTTAAGAATCTGCCTTGCTTTTTGCCTCTCAAAAGTGTATCTTTCAAAATGTTTTCATTTCAAAATCGATTCTGGTTTCCATTTTATTTCACTTCCCAGAAGCTCCCACGTACAGTGAGCGGGCGGTCAGCCGAGTCCAGGATGTCCTCCATGATTTCATTGGCATACTCCAGGCGCTCCTGCAAGGCGTTCTTCTTCTTCAGCCCCGTCAGGTTGATGAGGTGGATCTTCAGCCAGTCAAGTCCCCTTGGCCCCAGTGGCTTCCCCTCTGCAAACAGCAGGATGGCCCGGGTGACATCGTTCCCCAGGTGATTGAAATAGGGCGGGCATGGGTAAGTCCTGCCACGGAAGTCCATGTTGTGAGGGAACCAGAAGACCTTGTCCCTGACGTAGTTGGCGATGGAGAGCTTGTAGAGTGCGTCCATGCGCAGGCTGTGCATCTCTGCAGTCTTCTTCTTGCACAGGAACAGCTCGTGCTTGAGGGACTTGCTCCAGGTGGAGGAATGGCCAGGAGCAGTGGGAGGCTTGGGAGCCTCAGAGAGGGGCGGTGGGATGTCCAGCTTCTCGTCCCCTTTGTCATTGAAGATGGAGATGATAATATCCAGCACTGGCTGGTTGATCTTCCACGCGCAGTTGCCCAGCTGGTTGAGGGCATCCAGCACGGGGTGGAGGTTCACGAGGGGACACTGCTCCAGGACCAGCTGGTGCTGGGTGGTCTCATCAATGAAGCGCATCAGCTTCGTGTCGTTGAGGACAAAGGCACCAAAATTGGGGGAGGTCCAGGGCACTGGGGGGCACAGCATGGGCATGGCAGAGGAGTTGAAGGTCAGCAGGGTCTCTGCAGCGTTTGACACTAGCTGGGAGAAGATGGGATGGGGCTTTATCAGCCCAACCTGGAGAGGAAGATCAGCAGCAGAGGATTAGGGCTGGTGGAGTGTGGAAGAGCCTGTGCTCAGTCAGGCATTCCATAAGGATCATGCCAAGTAAGGGGAGCATCCACACAGAATCAAGGGCTCCTCAAAGCATCCCTGAACAGGAATGGCAGCAAGGACAGAAAAGGGCGTTGCAAGGTTTGATTTTTTGGAAGGGATATCCTGCACAGCCCCAGAGCCCCCAGGATGAGGCTCACCTGCCAGTTACTGTAGAAGGAGTAGACATGGTAGAGGACAGGGATAGGCTTGGACTGCAGCCGATTATTGAGGATGTTCCTGGGCACCTTGACAGCCTTCACCAGGAGCTCCAGCATGTGCATGCCCAGGCGCATGAGGAGCACACAGGGCCAGCTGCAGTTCTTCAAGTTCAGGGAAGGCCCAAAGCCTGCTTCTGCCACCAGCTTCTCCCAGTATTCCCGTGGCAAGTACTGTTTAGGCTGGGAGGTAGAAGGAGAATAGGGAGTCAGGTGGAAGGGCTTTGCTGGATGGGATCTATCTACCTGATATGTGGCTCTGAGAAGGACTCTCCTATCTTTGTGTCCCCACAAGGTCATAGGTCCCTGTGAGTGTCAGGGGTGTTTGGGGAAGGAGGGCTGAGGAGGTTGGGGTGAGCCCGACAGTGAGAATGGGAACAGTGGCACTGGGAAGTCCTTCCTTTTGCCACATCCCAGTGCTGACACACTGTCCCCACAGCCTCCTGCCCAGATTGCAGACCTGTCTGCCCCTATGAGCACTCAGCTCTGAGAACAACCTCTCACCTGGTCCTTGAGGTAACCAGAGCAGTGGCCTTGGCCCCTTTCTCCCCTCTAGTCCTTTCCTGCCCTGCAAAGCCCAGAGTTTCCGGCATGGGACACCTGGCTCCAAGGGCTCCTACCTGGCTGTCCTTTGCCAGCAGTTGGATGTAGTTCTCATAGATCTCCTGCACCTTCTCCAGCTGGCAGCTGCGCAGCTTCCTCTTGATGATGTACCTGTCGTAGACTTTGGAGCTCAGCTCTCTGGCCAGGACTGCCAGGGACTCACCTTGTGGAGACAGATCATTGAGGATCTGGGAAAGGGGAAGGCAAAGAGGGTCTTAGGAAGGAGGAACAGAGGGACACAGCAGAGAGGCAGAGCAGGAGTTAAAGCTGCTGTGCAGGCAGCACAGGAAGATGTTGATTTCCATGAACAGATGGTGAGGAAGGAAAAACAATCAAGACAGAGCATAGATTTCTCCAGCTGCTCTGCAGAGGGAGCAGTCAGCCTGAACCTAATAACCTGGTAAAACTCAGGAAATTCCAATTCTGCTGGCTCAAGTGGAACATTAGTGCTCTGTGACAGCCCTGTGGCTGACAGTCCAGCCCCACTGCTGTGAGGGCAGGGCAGGCTCCTACCTGCATCATGATGTCCACATACTCCTCATCTGGCAGCAGACACAGGTAGGGGAAGAGGATGCTGTACTTTGACAGCCTCTGGGGCCTGGCCATGTTGCGCTTGGAATTCTGCAGGGCCTGGAGGATGGCGTCGCGCCACTGGGAGCGGAGGGTGCCCAGCAGCTCACGCTGCGTGGAGAAGGAAGGAAGGGAGCTGCTCAGCACGAGCTGCTCCCTCTTTAGCTCATGGACCCTCAGCTCTCACTCACAGGTCCTGAGGGCTGCCCCCAGACCCCTGTGCTTTACCGCTTTGATAGCCTTTGGGGTCAGGGGCTTGGCTGCCTCCACTGACTCGATGGTTATGGTGTTCTTCAGCTCCATCTCCAGCTGCTGCTGGAAGCGCTCCTGCAACTCCTTCATGGAGAAATCCAGCTTGGGGTACGACACCATTGTCTCCTGCAATGGAAGAGAGGCAGTCAGTGACAAAAGTGGGAGGAAGAGAAGCCGTGCTCATTCTCCCACCTCCCCTGCAAGAGGCCTGTGGTACAATTCTGGGCTGAAAGCACCTTGCTGGAACCTCTGGGTCCAGAATTCTGTCCTGTGCATGGAGGCCATCTCCAGCCCCCTGCAAGCTCTCTGCTTTGCCGTTCCCCTATAAGGCTGTTGGTAATGTCATTCATTTGATGATTTGTGGGGACTATTGAGCAGAGATCAGGTTAAAAGGTTCTTTTTTTTTTTTAGCCCTCCCCTGGGCTGTACCTGAGAACACCTGTGAACACCACCTGGTCAACTTCAACACCTCCCTGAGCGTTGTGGCTTACTTTGGAATAGAAGTCCTGGAGCAGAGAAGACTTGCAAAGCTCTGGGCTGGGTGGAGGGGGCAGCTGGTAGTTAGGCTGGACAGTCCTGATGGCCCACAGCACCATCTCCTTCTCATCTTCCTCAAACAGGCACTTTTGGAAGAGCTCATCCACATGGAAGCCATTGCTGTTCAGCTGCTGCAGGTATCTGAGGAGGGGCAGACAGGACAGGCTCGATCTTTCCCAAGGGCCTGAGCACGTTGTACAGAAGCTGCTGGGACAGGAGCTGCCTCAGCACAGCCTGTCCCACAAGGTCACCCGCCTCAGCTTACAGGGATCAGGTGTCCATCCCTCAGCCTGCACCACTGCGGAGCCTCCTGGGCAGGGAGGCCGAGCTCCGGCCACTGCGGGACCGAGCTGACCCACAGGCAGCCCCACAGCCTGTGCTGCCCCACAGCCTGTGCTGCACTGACACAGCTCCCACACCATCCAGCACAGTCACTGCCAGACCCCTCAGAGTCAGCTGACTGGAGACATTCCCTTGAAGGCATCTAGAACTTGCCAGCAGCCAAAGGACAGAGGAGAGGCCAGTGATACATCCCTGAGGTTCAGCACTAGTGCATTAGAAACTTTCTCCATCCTCTGGAGAGGAGCTGGCTGTGCCTCCAGCCCCAGGCACTGCCCCTAGGCCCAGCCTGCGGGACCTTCCAGGGCTCTTTCAGCTGCTCACTTTAGCATCGACACTTTCCTGTCCATTATGCTCCATGAAATCTACCTGAATCTCCTGACCAAGCTCCTCTGGAGAGTCCTGCAGGAACCAGCTGTGTGACAGAGCCCGCCAAAACGGGCAAACTCCACGAAAGTGCCATAAAAGCAGAGAAGCCAAGCCATCCCCACCAGGCAGCAACGAAGGAGGCAGAAGGAGCGAGATGCCTAGGATGGGTGTGGAACCAAGGTGTCCCTAACTGGAGAGGGCCTCTCCCAGCCCAGCTCTGGGGGGAACAGTGCCTGTTCTCACCTTCCACATCTCTTCCCTGTGCACAATCTCAGACAAACTCCCCAGCAGCTGGGGGTGACAGTTCTTCCTGACCCCGACCCACTGCATCTCCCAGTTCTGCAAGCACAGGATGTGGAGCTGCTGCCCCCAAGGCTCAGCAGCACCTGAGGCAGGTGTTACCTCAAGATGGCTTTGGGAGGCGACTGGTTCCTGCCCATGCACTCCAGGACCACCGCATAGGAGTCCAAGTTGGGCCGGAGGCCGGCAGACTCCAGAATGGAAAACAATCGGTCGATGCGATTCAAGCAGCCCTGCAGGTGAGAAGGGAAGGAGGCTGTGGACACTGAGAAGGGAAGGAGGCTGTGGACACTGACACCAGCGGCCCCAAAGTCACAGCTCCACGCCCCTCTACTCCTGTTCAGATTTAGTCACGTCTACCCTACCCTTTCCCCGCTCCCTTCTTCCTCTCAAAGACACCTCACATGGATCTGTGGCCTCATGCCAGCTCAATCCCCCTTGCCAGAAGCACTGCTTGAACACTTGCTGAAGTGACAACCACAGGTAAAGCCAGCTGGAGGCCCTTCCTCATGAGCCAGCCCCTCTCCCACCCGGAGCACCCACGGCTCAGTACCTTCTTGGCCCAGCTGCGCATCACGATGTTGTAGGCACCAATGTCCATCACGTTCCTCTTCAGCGGAGAGCTGTGGCACAGCAGGAGGTACCGCTCGGCCTCCTCCGACTGCTGCAGGAACGCAAAGCACTCCAGGTTGGACTGAATGGTCTGCTGCAGGACCTGATGGTTACTCTTGTCCGTTGGCATCCTCTGAGGCCTCTTAGGCTCCATAGCTTCCTTCACTTCAGCTACTCTAGGCTTGCTGTGGGGGCTGCCAGAGCTCTGGTTCCAGGCAGTGGCTGCTTTTGTCTCTGGGATTTTTGGGCTCTTCATGGTTTTTGTGTTGGGTTTGGCTTTGGTCTCTGCCTTGACCTCTAGCTTGGCCTGGCCCTCCAGGGCTAGCTGGGAGGCAGCATTGGGCAATCCTTGCTTCATCTTCAGCTGCTGGGTGTACATCTCCTTCTGCAACTTTTTGGCCCAGGTGCTGGACTGGGCCAGGCCATCACCCCGTGCCCTGGGAATGGGCTGCTTCTTCTTGGGGCCAGGGGCCACAGCCTCTCTGTACTTGTCATTGTCTAGTGCAGCCAGTTCCACTTTGTTGACCGTCACCTCTGGGACATTACTGCCTTGGAGCTGCTTCGCTCGAGCTTTGAGCACTAGTGGGAAACAGAGACAGGTATGGGAGACAAGGCACAGCAGAAGGCTCTGTCCTGTCTTCACTCTGGAAGTACCAGGATCATGCTCAGAAAAAAGGGTTCATGAAAGAACTTCATCCCTCCTTGGCCAGCCCCACTCCCAGACAAAGACACCAGCCATTGTCTCTCTGAGATCTATCTGCAAGCTGGGGCCCACCCCAGCATCCCAGGAACCCAGCAGTGTCACAGCCAGGGAAAAAGCAACAGATCGGGCTGGTCTGACTGCTGTCTGCTCACTGCAGCTCTCCCAGCACTCACCCTCCAGCAGCTCTGTCCTCTCACAGGTGCCATTTCTGCTCGCCTTCTCCTTGGCGCTGGCAGAGGAGTAGCTCCTGAAGATTCTCCACAGAATCCCTGCCACGAAAGAATGCGAAGATGTGGGGGTCAGAGGAAGCTCCACTCCCTCAAGCACTCCCTGTCCCCGACTCTGCCCCATGGCCCCAGAGTGGACAGAGTGAGTGAGGGATGTTTCTCAGTTCAGCTGCTCCAGCAGCAGTGTAGGAGGGCAGGAGGGATAGGGACACCCCTCACCCCCTGGAACCAGAGGCTCCGAAGGAACATGACTCCAGGGACACCACAAACCCCAGCGCTGTGGCAGCACCCCAAGAACCCCAGAGCGGGCAGACGTTATCTCACAACTGGGACAGGACCCAGCGCCCCCCGTATCCGTCCTTTGGAGAGTAACATCCCAGCATTTCCACAGCCTCGACTCTATCCCTGAGGCTCTGACAACGCAAAAAGACCCCTCCATCTTCCAGGTGTATCCCAGAGAATGCTCAGGATCGTGGGACGTCCCGGCCCTGCC